>OMKK01028002.1:0-11730 GCA_900302305.1 Polymixia japonica
CCATTGCCCCAGCACAGCCACCATAGGATACCCACGTCCCAAGAAGGGTCGAGCAAGACCTGTCGCACATGTATTTGTGTGTGTAGCTTGCTAGCTTCACACAGAAGGAAAGAATATTCAGCTGTAACTAGCCATCTTTACGGAAGACTTCCACTTCCACTAATGAAATTCCTTTTTCTTTTTTTTTCTATCATGGAGCACCCAAGCTTTGTCC
Source organism: Polymixia japonica (assembly GCA_900302305.1). Lineage (NCBI taxonomy): Eukaryota > Metazoa > Chordata > Actinopteri > Polymixiiformes > Polymixiidae > Polymixia > Polymixia japonica. Next base: position 215 of record OMKK01028002.1, read on the forward strand.
TCCAGTCAGTGACCTTTGACCCTGATCGAGGGATACATAATTAAGGTGGTGATAGCGACGATAGCGGTGTTAATGCACCGCCCAGGGTGCAATATTTTCATTTTGTTTAATCCTCTTTAAACTAGATACGGTCTCCACACAGGGTGGATGTACAGCTCCAGTCCAGTCCCACTTCTCATTCAAGGTTACCACACCATTGTTTGGTTCAGTATGACAAAATTAACACTTGTTACATTTCCTTTCAGTGTTTGATTACGTGTACCTCCTAAAGGGTATTCATTCAGTAATGAGAGTATTCTAAGAACAGTATTCTTTCAATGGGCCATTTAATGTATGCAGACATGTTTACTGTATTATAATTATTGTGTTATGTCAAGGGCATTGCAGGCATGCAACAATGATGTTGCATCAGCATGTGAGTTAAAGGATGTTAGTCACTATAGACAACCCTTACAAATGGAAAAGTACACTTAGCAACAATATGTTACCCAAGGTATTTAATGGTCGGATTATACATTGGAGATTTTCTTTTCCTTCCATACGTTAATTACAGTGAATATGAGTTATTTAGTTTCTAACACCTATCCATACATTTAATTGACAATATCAGATTTGGGTCAAAAAAAAAAAGAAGAAAAAAAAGAAGCATTTTCATCTTGTTGGCTTGTATTTCTCTAAGGTTTTTCTCTAGGATTGATGCACTTTGATTAACCTTTTACTCATACTGTACGACATTTATAGGATTTTACTCCAGATTTTACAACTGAACGCTTAGAGGTTATGAACTCGTGGGTTTAGGGGGGGATTATTGATCATGTTCCGAAGCGTATGCAAAAAAGGTTACCAACTTTTTACGTATGATATTTATTACGGGGTGAGTGCTGATTAAAGTATGTAATGAGACGTTTAGTCCGTCCAGAAAAAAAAACAAAAACGCAGGTTCTAGAAGAGATAGAACGACACTCTGCTCACTCTAGTTTTATTTTCTCATTGAAGTGGCTTAAGGTGAAGTGTACTTTTAATATAATTTGACAGCAGCGAACCCACTTTTGAAGCTGTACTTTATTTTTTTAAGAAGTACACTTTTACAGATAGGTGTTAAATGTTACAGATGACACCGCGGCTAACAGGCTACGATTAATCGCCTGCGCTCGGACGCCATCTTGTTTTGTTTTGAGTTTATTTAAGTCAGTTGTGGGATACATAGCATTTTACTGAATAATACAGTTCTGTTACTGGTGTTTTTCCACTAGATTGTAATTGCACCCGATAACTTGCCAGAACGAGTGGGTAGTGTCACTGATATATATGTATTGTTATAACATTCATACAGCAGATATCAACTTGGCTTCTCATGTTCAATGAATATGATTTATGATGTGGGGGGGGGTTTGGCCTTTTACTTGTCTTCACATAGAATGGACACTGACAACAAAACACGTTGTTAAAGCACCTTAATATATTTTTTTCGTTTGTTGTCATCATTTATCGGTTTCCATCACGTCACTCCCCTGAGAGCACTGCGCTGTGTGTCTGTTGTGTTTTTTGTAAGCGTTTTTGTATGAGCTGTAAAATGGCAAGCACCCACTGCTTTATAAAGTCAGGTTCTCACCCACCATCACATTTGCTTTCCTCTGTTTCTTTCTTCACGTTCGTTTTCTCTCGGCCTTCATCGGCGGTGCTAATCCTACTCCTGAACGCTATTGTTACAGCTGGGCATGAAGGCATTTATTCCGTTTTTTTGTGACTCCGTTTTTAAGTGTCACCGGTATGTATAAACAACAGCCTGCGGTACGCACACTACGCCCGACAAAGTAGGGTCGGCGACTGCAGAGATCCATCAGAATCACTCGTTTGACAGTCATGTATAGACTTCTATGATGCAAAAAATGCCATTTATGCAAACGTCATGAAAACGTTTTCCATATCACCTGGGGAAGTGTTTTAAAGTGTATACGGAACATAACGGTGAACTATACAGTGTTCAAATATAAACTTCTAGTATGCCTTTGATACAACAGGAACAGATTGGGACAGAGGGCAGAATTCTTAAGGATCTTTTTGCTCCTGTTATGTTTATATATGTATTGAAAATGTGTGCAAATCCTAAATTTCAATCATATAAATTCAAAAGGATTCAATGCGCACTCGGACATAATCATTTCTACAATCTCTTAGCTTTTGTTGGATGATTTTATGAGGCTGTATTGCTAATAAAATCCAGCTGATAGTTGATATAGTCTCATTTTTTTCTCATCAATATATACGTTCTGGTTAAGACAGTGTGTCTTAGCGTGTGGATTGAAAAGGAACTCGTGACCTCCTCATTTGGATTGAAAAAGCCCACCACATCTGGTTAATGAGTGATTGTTCAATATGTTTAGGATTTTTCTTATCAATGTGTAAAAAGTGTTCAATTAACTCCACTGTTTGGCCTCCGCAAACTGGCTTGGCCTGGCGTCCCATTCCTGAGTGTCTCCCTGCCTTGTGCCCAGTGTATGCTGGGATTGACTCCAGCACCCTCGACCTTGACCAGGACTAAGCGGTTTAGAAAACAGATGGATTTTAAAATTATATTACATATTTAGAGTTTCTATGCTGGTTCTGTGCTTCTATTTAGTTTCTATGCTGGTTGCCTTTAATCAACATACCTGTTGGACACCAGGTTCCTCACACACATCTAATATCTTTGTACACTATGTATAAGTTTACAGTAATTATTAAACTAAAAAAATCTGTAGAGGAGAGAGAAAAGGGGTGTACAAGTACATATATGTGTGTGTGTGTGTGTGTGTGTGAGAATGTGAGTATTTATGCTTATGCTGGCGTACCCATGTGTGTGTGTGGAGAGGGAAAGTTTAAAATCAGTTTCAGAGTGCTTCATCATAGCCTCCTTATTTGCGTAGGAGTTGCCTTGTCTCAAACCTGGCGCCATGGTAACGGTAGAAACAAACCAGGCTTCACTTTAACATACTTTCAATAAGTTTTGTACTTTTTATGAGGGACAGACACTAAAAGTAAGGCATCAATGAAAAGTATTAATTATTTTTTTATGATGTAGTTGACGTATTAGTTCTGTGCCAAAAACCTTGGTCATCAATTGTTTTAACTGGCACTTTCTCCTATTTACATAATGGAAACTTAAAATACCCTTGCCCATAGAGGGACGGAAACCTGTCAGAGTTCAAATTGACTAACATGCCCTACTTGTGTATTTACAAAGGATTCTAGACACATGGAGTCCATTTGGTGTATTTTCAATTATTTGGGAAACTATTTATGTGAGGCAGCGAGCTGGAACTGGTAACACTGTATGAAATAATGAAAACATTGTAGACCTAACTGGTTATAAACACAGACTTATTAAGTGTTTGCGAGTGAGACTGAGAGAGCGAGAGGGGAGGAAATAAGAGACAAAAAAAAAAAAAAAGTTGTAACGTAGACATCGCAGACACACTGGCTGGTCTAAACACAGAAAAAACAGAGTAGGCACGGTGAAAAGTGTGACTCAGAACAGAACAGATGGAGTTGTTAACATTGTTCAAGTTCAGACCTTATAAACGGAGAGAGCGGGAGCACTGGGTCCCGTCCAGATCAATAGGGGCTGGAATGTGCCTGGGGGACCTCCAGGGCCTCGGTGCGGAGCTAAGCCTCCAGACCAAATAAGGACAGGAGCAGCAAGACCCGTCAACCAGAGTGAGAGGAGGCCAGCCAGGCTCAGAGCCCAGGCCCAGAGCGCAGAGCCCAGGGATGAGGAGAGAAGCAGACTTATGTTCCCACCCCATCTGGAAGTTCCCATTAAGGTATTCATACACAGTGAGACACAACTGGACCTGAGCAAAACAGCTAGAGACATACAGTTACAAATGTTAAGTGGAAGTAGTTTTAAGATAGTAATACGTGTAATAAGAGTGTAAATAACGAACAGGCTCAGCTGAGATAGTGGAGAAAGCCAGAGGGAAAGTACTGGTAAAACTGTGTGGGAGCCTGTTTCCAAAATCTGACCAATGACCTCACTCTGGGGGAGGGGTTTAAAAATTCCCCGCCCCCTTCAACCCCTCAGCTGGTTCAAAATCTCCATAACTTAGTCATTCCCTTGCTTTTTAACTGTGTCCCTCACAGTGTACAGGGATACCCCCCAACACACACACACACACACGACACACACACACACACACACACACAAACACATTTACCACTCCATAGCTGTCTGTAGTGGTGCTAAAGCAGGCAGACATTTAAGGGGAGATGCCAGTCAATGTAGTCTTGGATGGTCCAGCCCCCTGGGGGTTTCGACTGATCGGAGGAAAGGACTTCAACCAGCCCCTGACTATCTCCCGGGTGAGTGTGTGCGTGTGTGTGCGTGCGTGTGTGTGTGTGTGTGATGTCAGTATACAGATATAACCTACTCTGTATGTGAAAATGTGTGTAACATGACAGGGATTACTCTTTACATCCCTTTGCATTTATCTGTATCATTCCACGCTTCAGTGTGTGTCTCTTCTCTCCGTTTCCTCATAGTCAACAGATGGGCTACAGGACTATTCTCTGTGCTAAATCCAGCCATGCTAGCAGGCTTGTTTAAAACAGTTCCTCTCCGGTCTTACTTTCTGTCTTTATTCACCACTTCTCTCTTACACGATCACGCCGTCGCGGAAGTATTGTCACGGCGCTGCGGTCCTGACCTTTGACACCTGATGCTCTGGGTTTGCTTGTTATGATGGTGAGCTCTAGGATTCATCTGCTCCGCTTGTAAAGCCGCTCTGGATGTTATAACGTCAGATAATGTCTAAAATGTCAATTTGGTGCGAGGTCCCAACCTGGACAATGAATTTGCTTTTGGGGGTCTAGTTCGTTATCCAGGAGGGTTCATGGTGGGACGGGACGGGATTGCACCTGTGTTGCGTTTGAGTGAGTGCGGCTTAGATACAAATAGCCGCTTACATTATACTCTGACATGCACACACACACACACGCGCACACCCAGACACACACGTGCGCACACCCAGACACACACACACACGCACACACATAGAAACATACACACGTATATCCCCACTGTGGGGGCTTTCGTCTATAAAAAAAAATGTCGGCCCGCACCAGGGTACCAGGACAACCTTGTTAAACCCGCGGAATGCCTCCCAAAACACAACGTGTGTGTGTGTGTGTGTGAATTGTGTAAAATGTACTTGGCAAATAGCGTATGGAAAAAAACAGAATATCGAATATACTCGACTGTGAATTCAATACTCTTATATAAACTTCCAAACCTCTTCCACACATTCAGAACATTCGTGTGCTGACAGCTGCGTCAACACAGATAAGAATGGCTTTGGAGCAGATGAGTAGAGCTCTATTCTATGCGATGTCTAATCTAACTGTACAGTTATCCAGAGAATGTAATGCTTTATTTTACCGTCATTACACAGCATAGCGCTGCACGGGTGGTTTGAGGGCATGGGCACGGTTAGGCTGTGACAGATTACATACAATGGGATTACAGTAATCTCATTACAAAACACTGGTTACTATAATCCGTTACAGTTTCTAAAAAAAAAACAACAACAACAACAACTCAGGAATCAGATGACAGATACTGTGTGTGTGTGTGTGTGTGCGCGCGTGCGTGCGTGCCTGCATGTGTGTGTGTGTGTGTGCGTGCGTTCGTGTGCGCGCGCACGCGCTTTTGTGGGTGTATGCATTATTCAAAGCATTACAGTCAGCCTGTGCTGATCAGACACGAGGAGTAATCCCACTGTGTTGGGGTTACGCGTGTCTATATTTAGTGATGGCACCACCAGGAAGGACCGGCTAAAAGCGTTAGCGGTTAGATCTCCAAACCGCTGGCTCTGCCCAATAACCTCACACCTGTTGTGTTAGCAGACACTCGCTGGCCTATATGAGAACGGTGATGAGACGAGATCAGGATGCATTAGGAGGATAGGAGTCGGAGAGGAGAAAGAGGAATCTGGGAGGGATTTAAAGACATATGGAGGAGAAAAAGAGAAGGGATATGTTACAATGTAACGAGACAGAGACATGTTAGGGAAAGGAATCAAAGCAGTAGATTTAGCCACTTGTACATTCCTCTTGTTGGCTTGCTGCTGCTCTGCTGGTGCTGAGTGCTTGTGTTCCCTCACTGCCATTTTTGGTCAGAGACTCCATCCTCCCTGGACCTCCGCACTGTTTGCTACGGGTAGAGTAAACTAAACTAAACTTTGAGGATTATTGCCTACGATTTATCATAGAGAAGCTTCCCACATGCAAAAGGTCTGTAAAAACGACAAGAACAATCACAACAATCACATATGGTATATATGAGTAATATGAAATATTACTGAAATATGTAAGAAATGTATAGAACTGTTCTTACAAGGATTCTTACAGTCTTCTAACTAAGGCATCTCATAAGAAATGTATGTGTCATATACAAAGGCATACATAAGTACATAATAAATAAATAAATTGATTTAAAGTAGGTTTACATTGTGTGGTGAATTTATCAAGGACATATAATTGTGTATGTTTGCAGTTCACAGTTCGGTCAAAGTAGAAGCCTACAATGGCTTAAGCCGGCAAAGGCAGTTCAGACTTAACAGCTGGGTGACTATCGTCCTTGCTCTGCTGTGGGAAAGGAGTCTTGTCTCAAAATTTGCAAAATCTTGTGGAAACACGACCACTCACGTAGACAGGAAAAAAGAAGTCCGCAATCTCTAGGCTACAATGCAAATTATAATACCTCTATTATAATTCAGTAGTTCAATTATAATAGCTCCTGGATTTATTGACACCTCTCTAAGGAACGGTGGAGTCATATCTGCTTGAGACAGTGCGGTAAGATTAGGCTACATACTGTATGCTCAAATCCAACCTACTTTGATTAATCCTGCAATTTTGTAGTTTTAGGCTAAATAACTTGTTGCTCTGGTAACAGATTGGGCTAAATGTTATGCCTGCTACAAGGAACAGGAAATCCCAGATTTATGTGTGATTGTCAGCATTCTATTTCAGATGAGTTATCCACTGCTTTTTTCTTCCCCTTGAGCTCAAATCCCATTGACTGTTGCCAGGGTCACTCTCAGATTTCAGTGCCCAGTTCACACTGCGCAAGTCAGCCCAGACTATGCCAGACAAAATCAAACAGGTTGGAAAAAATCTTAGCTGTCCTCACTGGTCTGGAGTGGAGGGGGTTCTCGAGTTTGAACCCTTTCACACTACAGGATATTCAATGTCAACCATCTATGCCAGCCAACCATCGGCAGAATTATCATCTAGTGTGAATTTAGCTTTTGACTCGCCAGCCAGATTGTTAGCATGGTTTTACCATCTCAGACCGAGATTAATAATAGATACATTTTAAGTATTCAACAATTAAGACATCAATCACCACAATAGAAATAATAACATAAAAAAAAACGATTTGAGACATCAATGTTTCATAAATCATGTTTTAATTGTACATTGTATTTGAACAATTCATACATTACGGTTACCAATATTCATTTTTCATTGTACACTTGTGACAATACATTGATATTACCAGCCATGCAATGTCAGTGCATTTAAATTTTGAATACAGCGAACAACATGTCACCTGGCTAATATACAAAGAGCAATACATTTACAATTTGTCTCTGCTGGACCATGAAATCATAAAAAAATGATTTGTACATAATTGTAGCAACAATGTTTGTTATGACTCTCTGAGAGCACACTAATATGAGTACAGATTTAATGCTGTACAACCATATAGTTTAAACATGCAAATGTGATATTCTCGTTCTTTCCTAATATGTTGCTGTATATAAAATGGATGGTCATCATCTGAGAATGAATAAATGTTCCTTATATGTTTGTGCAACAGGTGGCCTAGAGGTTAGTGAGGTTATCCTCCAACCAGAAGGTCCCGGGTTTGATCCCGTGTGGATAGTGTAATATTTTCATATTTTCATTCGTTTTTTTAATATATTGACATACATAAACTGACCAATAATAGTGTAAGAATGATATATGTTTCTTACACACATCATGCAGTGAATCACATAAAAACCATACATGTTTGTTGTATTTAGACATATAGATACCATATGATATTCCTATTCATTTCTAATATGTCACTTTATATGAAAGGGGCCGTCATCATGCACAATCATCTCTAAGAAGTTTTCTATATGTATTTCATTCAATAATAACATATATGATTTTTACAGATCTCTGTAAGTATCAACATATGTGATTTTTACAGTATAGACCTTTTGCACATGAGTGACAGGGATGATTCAAAGAGCCACTGTGTGACATCAGCAAACACTTTAGGTTAACAGGATTGGTTTCCCCACGTATTTCCAAGTTAGTCTCTCTTTCCCTCTTCCCCTCCTTCCTTCCTTCCTTCCTTCCTTCCTCGCTTATATTATATTATATAATATATTATATATTATTGAGCATGTTTCTTTTCTTTTCGTTTGTAAGGGGAATGGAAGTGTTAGTGTTACTGTGATACTGTGTGAGAACAGAAGGATCCAGTAGAGGTAGCTGTGATTGACAGAGTATAAGGGGGCGGAACCCACGGGTCAACGTATGAAGACACAGGTAACAGACACAAGAGCATTAAATCACACAGGAGTCATCCACCAAATGCCTTACTGTAAATTATTGCTCCCTATTTGACGGCCATGATGCATCCCCTCAGCAATCTACATCTCATCCACAGTTATTTATAGACAGATGACCTAATTTAAACTTCAATGTGACGTCCCCTTGCGAGAGATACAATGTATCTTTAAAGCTCGGGTTTCTTCTGTGTTGTAATGTAATACGGCCGTCCATAGGTCATGTCCATCTTTAGTATATCTGGGAATGTTCACTTGGGTTTGAAGCAGATAGACAGGCTGCCTCCTTCCTGTGACCCTGATGGTTATCTGGGTCGATATTAAACTTGCTCACTGTCCAGCCAGCAGCATCCATATTCCATCTGGATGCTGTCAATTGGTGGGAAGGAGCCCGTGTTTACTTTAACTCCAAGACGAGGGATGAACAGTTTACACGCATGCATACCAAACAGGGCAGCGCGTTTCTGTAACGGGTGATCTCATGGAGAACAGCCTGTGTTTTACTAGGTAGAAGACACACACACACACTTACTGTACGCGCACTCTTACACACCACATATACACTCATATAAACGTAAACACATAAATAAAGAGGACAATAGTACAAATATGATAACGTAAAATACATCACAATCAACTGTCAACTAAACAATATAGAACAGAGGATACATTTGAGGTTGTGTGAGTTGTGTTGATTCTAGATATATGAATTGCAAATTTAAAAAAAGATAAAAAAGACCTATAACTAACTCAAATATGAATATTCAGAAGACGATATACCAGTACCGATTTACCGTCTACATTTTTGTGTCCATCTGGTGGAAAGAGTGCAGTATTTTTGTATCGCGCGATGGGGACGGCTGAGATGAAAGGTTGTTATTGTGTTCCTGACAGACAGTAGATGAGGGGGTGTGGCGGACGAACCTGTTTATAATGGTCTAAACCTTTTCTCAGATGGTCTATTGAATATTTGGTCTCCTCAGTGGTGTTCATGAAGGGCCAGCTTGAATTTCTGCTCCTTGCTTACTGGAATTGGCATTGTGGAGGATCTGGATGCAGTACAGGCGATAGCCAAAGACCCTGTCTACATGCTGGCCTTGTATTTAAAACAAAGCTGTGTAAAGCTGCGGACCCGGTCGGGACCATGTCCTTCCAGACTGGTCCCAGATCAGGAGATGAGGTGTCGGTGACTGAGAACAGACTGACAAAGTATACAAGGCTTCACCATCTGTACATAATTCATACTTTACCCACTAAAGTGGCTTAAATAGAGTGGGACGGATGATGGGGAGGGAGAGGGAGGGAGAGAGAGAGGGGGAGGGAGAGAGGTAGCATATGATAGAAGGAGGATGTTGTACATGCTGATATGAGGAGATAGATGGGGAGTTAAAAACATAAAGCACGGCTCGCTAAAGACATGAGTGAATTAGGAAACATCGCTCTGCTCTCCAGGGACACGTTGTTTTAATACGTAGAGCAAACACAACGGTAGGCAACAGCACTCCTTCGCCTCCTCGGCCACGCCGGCGCGCACCGGTCAATAAACAGCGCAGCGAAACGTTCATAAAGGCAGCACAGCCCATAACAATGCCGATCGCCCAATTTCCACAGATTTAGACTTAAGTACGGATTACGAAGGATTAAAAAAAGTGGGGAAAGCGCTTCTCTCTCTCTCTCTCTCTCTGAGCCCCCTCCCTGCCCGTTCTCTCTGCAAGACTTCCTCGACGTTTTCCTGCCCTTCAAATGCATCCTCTCACTCGCACGGCCGACGCCTCTGTCCAACCCTCCTCCCCCCCACCCCTCCTCTCTCGCACCGCCTCTTACAGATCACTCCGGGCAGCAAGGCAGCCGTCGCCAACCTCTGCTCCGGCGACGTGATCCTGGCCATCGAAGGCGTCCCGGCCACCGACATGATGCACTGCGAGGCCCAAAACAAGATCAAAGAGTCCACCGCTCAGCTCTGCCTGACAGTCGAAAGGTCATACACAGTTCAAAGGTCATACACAGTTCAAAGGTCATACGCAGACACCGGTGGAACAGCCGCTAACGAACTCGGCCACATAGCGCTTTTCCTTCGGTCTTGATTTGTCATGATATATGATACGTCAGCAGTGCCGCGTCAATCCCCGGGTGCCTTCAATTTCGTGCAGTTGAGCTAAAAAGAGATATCGTGGATGTTTTTTCTGCTCCAAAAACAAAGTGTTTAATGATACAACGTTTCATCGTTAAACGTTGTGTCATTGAACACTTTATTCGTTTGGAGCGGAAAAATAGTGTGCAGATATTTCCTTTGTCTTATATGTGTTCCTGTCTGACGGTATCCCGCACCTGTGAATTGATCTGGACTCCTACTGCTGAATGTTGAGCTAACCATGACTCCTTGCCCCCCTACCGGTTAATTCATATTCTGCTGAAATGATTAATGCGCACACACAGGTTCTTTCACTTAGGTGTGGACCTACACACACACACACACGCACACACACACACACATAGATACCGCAGTGTCCTTGAAAGAATTCAGAAATAATGTTGATCATAAAAAGAGGTTTACGGTGTTAGGTACTCTGTCAACTGCGTGGCCCAGCAGCACCCGCCAGAAACATATTGCCGATATTTTGCTTCGCTCAGTCTACCTGCAGTCACGTAGATGACAATCTGTCTATGATCTATCTGTTGTTCCCAGGGGAGAAGCAAGACTGTGGTCGCCTCAAGTTTCTGAAGACGGTAAAGCTCACCCATTCAAAATAAACCTGGAAGCAGAACAGCAGGTGTGTGTGTGTGTGTGTGTGTGTGTGTGTGTGTGTGTGTATGTGTGTGTGTGTGTGTGTCTGTGTGTGTCTGTGTGTGTGTGTGTCCCTCTCCCTTTGTGCATTAGTTGTAATTAGGATCTTAGTCAAGGTGTTT
>OMKK01028005.1:0-12025 GCA_900302305.1 Polymixia japonica
TTGTGTGATTTCGGCTCGGTGATAAACCTCTCCTATGAGTCCAATACCTCATGGTTCGGATCTCGTACTTTAACGGTGACTCCTAAGTGAGGGGAGTTACTTCTCGTGTTCAAATCCCAGGGCTCCAGCAAGAAATAACCTAAGAAATAACCTAACACACATACACACACACACACACACACACACACACACACACACACACACACACACACAAAGTGATACTTGTGGTCATTGCCAAGCTGCTTGTGATAATTGTCTGGACTAGATTAAGCACATTGAAGGGAGTTTATATATTAATTTATATTCTGCTTTAAATTAAAAGTCATGTGCTTTACATTAGTTTGGCTTTTTACGTTTAACTTTTTACAGTAAGTGTAGGCTCGTTATAATCAAATTACATATAAATTCAATTAGATACTATGGAGCTGATTATAATATTTGATTAGTCCTCACAATAAACTTAACTTCACTCTGCAGTGTCTGCACATTGCACACATATTATACTCAAATATATTTATAAATATATATTATATATTATTATTTTTAAAAGGTGAAAACATCTCTCTCTCTCTCAGCCTTCTCTCTCTGTGTCCCTCTCATCACTCTGTCTTGCTCTCTCTGTCTCTCTCTGTATCTCTCTCTCTCACTCTGCAATTGTATCTGTTGGAAAATCTTGTAGAATGAATCAAGCCAATGTAATATATTTTATATTTCCCCACTGTGCTATACATTTCTTTGATTTGATCGTGAAACATACAGAGCATGCTTAAGACAGTGATTTATACGACTATATATCTGTAACAATATAGATATAGTTTAAGCCAAGACAGAAATAATCATCCATTGTATGCGTATTGTAATCATATGAACTAAACTAGTAATCATAAAATCCTATGTATTTTATGAGGCTCCACAATCAGTTAAAAAAAAAAAAATCACACTCCATATTTATTGTAGTTCTCTATTTTTGGCAAGGTTGAAATACAGAAACCTAAGTGATAATTATCCAACACTCTTATGTCTCTCTCTCTCTCTCTCTCTCCTTCTCGTCCTCCCCCCATCCGTCCTTCCTCCTTGCAGGACTCACCCGTCACCAGCATGTCTTCAGGAATCTCCTCGATGATGCATTTCTCCTCCAGCTCTCCCAGATCAAAATACATAGCAACACTCAGCGCCAGGTAACACAGGAGTGAAAGGGCAATGCCTCGCAAACTCATTCTCATCCACTGTACAATCAACTGAACAACAACACTCGAAAATAACTCGAAAATAATCTACTAAAAGTCTGTTCGTGTGGACTACCTGACAAACCAAACCACAATAAGTGTCTATCAAATGTGTCTGTAAGCACTGTATTTAACTTTAGCTTTAATAAAGATTTGTATTCGTGATCTACGCAGAATCCAAACTCAAAATTGAGTCATATTTAATTGCGACTACAGTCAAACAGCTGTGTCCTACAGCATACTGCATGCCTTGAGAACGCTCTGGCGTGAGAAACTCACATATGCTGCTTTGAATGACGAGACCTTCTACTGTTGATGTGACTGGTCAACTCGGGAGCCAATAGCCAGGCTGATAAGACTAGTTATGGACAGGGCTGGGACTTAACACCTGTACCGCATGGACAAAACTCTACTACATGGTGTCCATCCTGTATACATGATAGTACCCCAGTGAGGAAATACCTAAAACATCCCAGCCGTTTAAGAATATTCTTTGTAGAGAAACCAAGGCTTAAACTTCCATAACCGTTATACTGACTTGGTATTAATATACAAATGTATTAAATATATATGCTATATAATAGGGTATTACTCTGTAATATGCTATTTATCGTTCTCTAAGGGTCTCTTCCAGCATCTGTCCTATGGCAGTATGAGTGTTAAATCGAATAGATCTGGGCTCTACAAAATTTTACTTATTTATTAATTGATTTTGTTTCATATATGCATTTGTGTATTTGATGTCCTGTCTTGTGGCGTGAACATACTGAGATAAAAACCTGATTGAAATGGCAATTTCTTATCGAACCTTGACTTTTGAATCCGCTCGGGTTAGACTCTATAATATTCTATGTTCCATATTATATAAACCAGGTTCATACTCTACTACAACCCCTTCTCAGATTTAACAGATGCAAATGCTGTCATCCTTCAAGGAAAGCCAGGAATCAGATCTCCTCTGTTCCCGCTGAACCTGCTCCTCTATCCCAGTAAATTTCCCCTCGCTTGTCTTTGTTTTTAACTAGAGCCAAAGTTCAGCGAGTCATTCGAAGCGGAAGGAAGCCACTCGTTCACCGGGAAGTTCAGTTTGAATTGTTATTCAGTCTGTCATCTACAGAATGGTTTCTATCTCACTTAGGTAGGCGGAGTTCTAGGGATCATCAGTGATATTATCTGTTTTACACATTTGCACTAACATCGTTCACTGCGTTTCAGCACGTAGCCATGTGCTGAAATGTTTGAAACTGTGACCACAAAACCGCTTCTGAGAACGAGGTCTCTTTCTGTGAATCCAGTGTCTGTTCTGCCCATCAATATGAGACTCCTCCTTCATAGTGAGAGGAAGTGGACTGTACAGCAGTGGATGTCAACCACTGTCCCCTCCAGTGAGCTCTTTGAGAGCTGGAGCTTTGAGATTTTGTAAATGATATATATAAAGCATATTTGGTGAACACATTTATCTTTGAGTTAGACAGGGAATGGAACCCCTAACCCTAGGCAGAGTTAGTGCCATGCTCTACCCATTGAGTTAGACAGGGAATGGAACCCCTAAGCCCGGGAGGTTTGGTACCATGCTGTAGAAATCGAGCTGTCGGGGGAATGGAACCTCTAAGCCTGCAGAGTTAGCGCCAGGCAAATGGAACAACTTACCATAGGCTTGCCTTGCCAAGTATTCCTTTACACAATGCCAGGTTTTCACTTGCATCCAATATCTTCAACCGTGTCTTGAATTATTGTGCCCAGCCAAAATGTGTTAGGGCTCTGAAAAGATAACATCATGCTTTTTTTTTTAATACTACTTTGATCTACGTTTACCCAGGGAAAGCTGACTCAGCACACTTGGCTCTGTTTCATCAACGCCCTGTTGCACACTTCAACAGTTGTACGTGTTTACACCTGGGATCTACTCAGTACACCCACAGTCCTTCACTGTCAACCGCTGAGCAGCTCAACAGGAGGAGTTAGGGGATTAAGTGTTTTGATCGATGTCAGTGCTTGGTTGTTTGTTGAGGAAGGAGAAAGCGCTTCTTTTTCCCCTCAAATCCAATGACAATACATCATTTATCTCTCTTCCATTGCTACTTTACTACTGCTAAGTTGGAGTGATAATATTGTGATACTGTCTATCCACCTTTACAGAAATTCTATTTTCACTTGCCCCCTTCCACAGGGAGGTCAGAGGTCAGGGTCAGTTACAGAACAGAGCTGATAGGAATTCGGTGCCTTGCTCAGGGATACATCAGCAGGGTGGGGCGTTTACCTGGATTCACTGTTGTGGTGCATGTATAAGTAGTGCAGACCTCAATCCCTTTCTTAAAAATACCATCTCTTTTCTTGGCAAACACGGCAATTAATTGACTCACTAATCTCTAGATTTACTTTTTTATTGAACACAAAGAACAAACAGACAAACATCAATGCAGTTTAGACTATTTTACAAAAGGGTACATTTTCTTTTTTTATCACATGTCACTTGATCATACTAATACCTCAGTAGCATAAAAGAATATGAGATATTACTGTCAAATTCAATATACTGTACACTACAGGTTAAAATCCTGTCAATAAATACATTTCCTTTCTTCAGGAAAACAACCATAATGCCTCTGTAAACATTACATTTTGAATACTGCATAGTTAAGAGGGCAGTAAGTAACGTTTTAATCACATTTTACAATGACCACTGAACCACCATGCTTTTCCTACCTAAGGTCCAAACATTGGAATCTAGTATCTCTAGTAGTATTTCTAGTATCAGTATTGAAGATAGCATGTTGGTCTAACAGATACCCCCAATACCCCGCCCATAAATGTTATATTTGGAGGTTGTAATTCTCACTGAGCAAATAAATGTCTGCAAACTTGTGCAACTTTTGTCAAGCCCAAATCCAAAAGTGGTTTGCTTTAAGTTATGGCTTGTTTCCTAACCTTTCCTAATTGATTTTCGAAGAGTTGAGAAAAAAAACTGAAAAAGTGTCTAATAGCTATATTTAGCCAAACTACACCTTTCTAATACTTTCAGACCCATCGATATGATTTTTAGGACGAGTGTAAGACTTTGGCTTATTTATGGGTGCAGTGTTTCATCAATCACTCGCACAGATAGAGAGAGAGCGGAGATGTAAAAGTCCGGTCGCACACTTTTTTTTCACTCCGCATGTGAAGACGACGCGGACCTTTTAGCGTTGTTTCTGAGTCTTCGTCCTTTCCTCCCTTTCCTCTCTTTCCGCTTTCCCCTTTCCTTCCTCTCTTTCTTCTCCCTGCGCCCCTGGCCTAGTCATAAACAGTTGTCGGGGATGCACTTCCTCTCTTCCTCCAGCAGGGGGCAGGCTGCTCCGTTGTTGGCCGGGTGCATTAGGACGTACCGTGTGCGGTACTGCACGCCCGAGTCTCCGCATTTCCCTTTGCACAGGCCCCACGGAGACCACACCGACACCTCGCAGTCCAGAGGGGTGCCTGCAGAGAGGGGGTGGACACGGCACACTTTGTTAACAATGATTTCTAACATAATGCATAGGTTATATTGCATCCGTTTTGATTTCAATTTTTAATATACCAGTGTGGAATGGGTGAGATTTGTAGTGAGTATTTTGGTTTCCACTTTTACGGGTTTGACAGGAAAGACTAAGACCTAATTTATTATGGTGGAAAACTTGGTGGAATAACATAACACTTAGGCATATGAGATCCCCGTGAGGTAATATATTGTGTTGCTGCAATATAAAACTTGTTTTTATTTGTTGTTTTTTTACATGGTTTTAACTCGTCAAGGCTTATTTCTCTGTAAGCCAATGTAAAAAATATAATGAAGGGGAATTCCAATAAAATGCTGGCATTCTGCACGCGCAGATCTTTTCGAATCTATAGCGTCTCGTTAAAGAGTCTTGGCAACTGCTGAATTGTCATATATCTGTTTAATTGAGGCACACTCCTTTATTTAACCTTAATTTATTGGCTGACGTTTTGCCTAACATGCAGGCACGTTTACAGCACCATGCTGTTTCACAGTCAAACAGTTACAAACACTCACACCCAGGAGCTGCCCAGTAAAGCCACAGTCTACTGCTGTTTACTGCTGAGCAGTACTATAGGAGCATCTGGGGATTAATTGCCTTGCTCAAGAGCACCTCGTCAGTAGTTGTTGAGGAGGGGAGAGTGATTCCCCGTTCAATTTCTGCAGCCAGATTTGACAGCAGATCTGGGTTTTGAACCTGTGACCTTCCAGTCATTACTCGACCTCTCATTTTTATCTTAAAGGGCAGCTCCATTATTTCAGCGCTGCTGCAACCCATGTTGCTAACAGCTGAGCGGGCGTTTCCATTTGGTAAAACCCGGAAAAGAACGCAGATGGAGTCATCCTTTAATTGAATAATGAAGTAATTAAAACTCAGTCATCATCCCTTATGTAATATTTTCTCTCTCTCACACTCTCTTCCCCTCTGTTCCCCTCTCCGCCCTTTTGAATTTGCCAGCCTCCGTCAGCCCACCTTGTAATGACCATGTAAACAGCTGATATGCATTCCAGATTGAGTTTGGTAGATAAGAGTAGAAAAGCAGAAGGATGGGGGTGGAGGGAGGGGTGCAGGGGTGGAGGACAGACAGAGGAGCAGATGGTGGAACATGGAAGTCAAATTGAGGCTGATTTTGACATCTTCCTTGATCTTGTGCTTCCTCTGTAAACAGATGGCAGACAGGCAACGGGAGAGGCAGAGAGACATAAGAAAACAAATAGGAGGAGAGAGGGAGTATAGACGATGGAGAGGGATGGATGGAAGGAGCAGGGTTGGGAAACATTAGAGGTGGAAAAACCAGGTTCATTGAGTAGAAGTACTAACCATGAATTTGCTCCATGCACTCAACCCATGCACTAAACCAGTTGATTACTTTTGCCTTACCTAGCTGAAGAGTTGTGTTAATTAGAATCAGATGGTTCATGGGTGGAGCAAATTCACGGTCAGTACTTCTACTCACTGAACCTGGTTTTTCCACCTCTGGTATAAATTATATTACATGTAATGAGATTACAGTGATCTGATTACAAAGATGGTGCATTTAATCATCCTAAAGTAATCTGATTACTAAATCTGATTACTAATGTGTAATGGAATACATTTTGAAAATTACCGTTCCCACCTCGGGGAAAAAACTATAAAAGAAGTGGAGAAATTTGGTGAAGAGCCGGAAGAATAAACAGATGGAGGGATAGAGGGGAGGTTGGAGTGTAGGGAGGGGCAGCAGCGGTTTTCTTGGCATCTCTCTCTTGTTTGTTGACAGGTCGTCAGGGGAACGGACTCTTAGCGCAATGCTGAGTCAAACCTTTACAGTCACCCGCACAATGGATCTGATTGCTGCAGTGTGGTTTACTGCCAGGCTGGCACGCTCTCTGCCTGGTTTTTCCAAACCTTTTTTTTTACCCCCGTCAAGTCATGTACTGCATTACAGTTTAGAGTCTCTGAGCTGTCAGGACTGCACATGATGTCTGGTTTGATTTTTTCAAAATATATTTTTCTCTACCAATCACGTTGGAGTTTGTCAGTCACCTCATCTGGCTGGTTTTACTAGAAGGTTCACACTCTGCTGGGTTTTGGCTGCATTTCCAGTTGGGCTTCCTTTACTGTTGGAACTACACTGTTCAACTGAGGTTCTTCAACATTCTCAGCCTAGGAAAAACCGCTAAGTAAATCACGCTTCTCCCAGGGATCCAGGTCTTGTTAAAATATACGAGTGCCTGCATCCCATTTTGGGTCATGACCCAGAGTTTAAGAAATGCTGCTATACATATAATTTCTTTTGTTTTCTTTAAACGCTTCTCATCTTAAGGTTGATTCATTGGACGCCAGATGTGCGCGTGGTATTTTCTAGCACCCTGCAGTCTAGTTTCTGGTTGGAACTATTTGCATGTGTCTGCGTTTGGGGCCTCTAATTATTCATTACCCTGTAGAAGGCCCGTTAGGCTTAAACGTTGGTCTATTACTGTAAATACTCGCTGGGAGCATCATCAGTGTGCAGGCCTTTTTCCAGTTTTGCCTCAAATTGTTCCCAAATGCTTTTAGATGACTCAGCAAATCACATTTACTAACTTACAATGTGTTAATCATAAACTTCAGTGATATGATATAGTTTTTCTAATATTTTTTTTGAGATAGGAGTGGAGGCTGTCCACTGACTTTTTTCAATTAGAATCTTTACGTGTGTAAGGGGTATTTTAACAATTCTTTAGTAAGGGAAAGACTTTGAATACTGTTTAGACTTTAGTTTAGTAAGTTTAGACTTACGTATGTGCTTCTCTTCAATCTCATTGTCTGATGGCAGTTGATTGGACTGGGTGGGTTCCAGAGGAAGGCTGATGATCTGATTGGTCTTCTTTATCTTGGTCAGCGTTACCTTGGCGATGGGTGGGAGGTGCTTCAGGCGAGGGTAGAAGAAAGAGTTGGCGGGGTGTTTTGGGAAGGAAGATGTAATCTAAAGAGAGAATAAAATGACATGGATTGAAAGGATGAACTAACTGGTGATGCATTGCTGTTGCTGGCTTGTATTCTCCGTTAGCACAACACAGTAGCTTCAATAGGTCAGCATTATCTTTCTGTGTGCTAAAAGCGTGAGATTCACATCCTGTCGTTGACACCACCACTATCCCTTTAATAAACAGTATCTAGAGTTATTTAAAGGAACACTGTCACAACTGGCAATACATATCGAACGTTGACGCCCCTTCCCCAAACCAACCGACTATTTATGCTCAACTCTCTCCATTCATTCTCTCGACCAACCAGTTGGCATGCCACCTTCATTTTTTGTAAGTTTAAAATTTCAAAGGTCATTAATGGATTTCAGATTTCATACCAACATAAATTCTACCCATGAATGCTATAAAAAGATACACTGTTCACTTACGGGGCAGGAAATAAACACATTTTTAAGTCATTTTTCAGTTACATTACTCACACAGCTACTGTTTGGGTGTATTGATGTACTGATTGACCAATGTACTGATGGACTGAGGGTCTGATGGACTGATGGACTGATGGACTGAGGGTCTGATGGACTGAGGGTCTGATGGACTGACGGACGTGGCACTCTGCCCAGGCCAACCCACCTGTGTGACTTTGTCCTGAGGGATGGTCTCAAAGTTCGGAGAGGAGAAGGTGAACCCGCTGTCGGTTCCTGCATCATACGGGAACAGCTCCAGCGTCACACTGTCTTTCCACTGGTCGCCCTCGCATAGGTCAATGCTGTCCACGCCCACAAACCAGTCTGGGCTGGGGACGATGCGCACGATAAACGACAGCTAGAGACAGGGAGGGGTGGAGGTGGAGAGAGAGAAAGAGAAGAGCAGAGAAAGATGAGGAGAGAAGGGGTGGACAGAGAAGGAAATAGAGGGATTAAAAAGGAGGAATGGAAGGAAGGAAGGAAGGAAAGAAGGGATGAAGAGGGGACAGAAAGGTAGGAGAGTGTGGGGGAGACATGGAGGGAGGGAGGAGAGAGAGGGGATGGGGAGAGAGAGAGAGAGAGAGGGGATGGGAGAGAGAGATCAAAAAGCAGAGAGGAAAAGGCTGTTATTTTATGGTCCCATGTGAGTTCATGATTGGCTGTCAGTCGATGGATAATGGGTTAACCTTGTGCTCTGCCAGCAGGACAGTGGCTTAAAGCCAAAAGTAGAGGAAAAAATAGGGTTATGGTGCTCTGGAATGGGGTCAAATCACTTTCCATTTGGTCATTTAAAAACAGAAATGTCATCTCTAATCTCTTAATGACAGAGCGTTCATATTCAATAATCCCCTAGTAGTCTGACTATAAGAATTTTTTAAGCAAATCATTATTATTATTATCTTTTAAATCCACAACTGCTTCATGTCCTCACTTTGATGATTTTGGTGTGTATGTTTGGTAATATTTCACAGTCTCAGTCTGTGTGAGCATTCACTTTCCTATTCACGTTTTCCATGTCTCACACCTCCAAACCTTCCATCCCTTTCTCTCCTCTCTCCTCTCTCCTCTCTCCTCTCCTCTGCTCTACCCCTCCTCCAACACTAACGCAGTGTTTGTACAGACCTATCCCCTCTTTTTATGGGCCACCAGGAGACCCATCAGTAGGACGTTTAACAGCCAACTCATGCAGAGTTTATATGATTCGTAGAAACATAAATAGTCTAATTATGCAATGAGGCAGTGGATGGAAACGACTGTCCCGTCCATCCATCCGTTTAACTCACTCAAAGTATTTAGGACTTCTGTCTAACATTCCTCAGCCTGCTTCAAGAAGCACCAAACAGACAATTCTTGCTGGTCCGGAATGAACGAATGAATGAATATGTCATTATTTTCTCCACTGTGCTTATTATTCTGCTTGATTTGCAAATGTAGGCTCTTTAGATACTAAGGAGTTAATTTTCTCTTGGCCCAACTAGCTAAGGAAATCCCTGGGCTTAGATGGCGCATGGTGAAGAGCACTGATTCTTAATTTCCAAACTGGGACCTTAATAAGAAATGTAATGTCTTGTCCTCTAACCCAGATTCATGAAGGTATAATACCACTGTTGTTTTGTGCCATGACCTTTCAGAAGAGGGTCTCTGACACAGTTCCTGACCCGTAGTTAAAGAGAGCCGGTATGACTTACATAGGAGTGCCTGGCGAAGACCTCAAACTCGCTGCTGGTTTGGCCGGTTCCTCCCACAACAGCTGGAGCGGAGAAGAGTCCGTACACACTTTGGATGCGTTCGCCAGCCACCTCCACTTCCTTCATGAGAGTCCAGGCCTCGCCCTTCTCTGTGAACTCCCTCACTCCGTTGCTGGCAAAGTCATTACTCTGCCACATGTGGTAGTCAGAGCTGTGGGTCACCCCTAAGAGGAGAGAGAGGGGGGAAGGAAAGACGATCAAGGTTTAGCCTTCAAATGGGTTGACCGCTGCCAATTGCCATTTGTACACATTTAACCAAGGTCAATGATAGAAAGGTTAAGTATTGGTTACTCTCATTTTTGTATGTGGATAATAATTTGCCCTTAAAACTTCCTAGCTATTCCTAGCTAAACCAACTTCACATCTGGCCACTGGGCAGCAGGTGGGACACTGACCAAATGGAGACATGGTTCTACATTTACTCTAATTTCACCAACCGGAACACTGTTTCACACCTGTTTTTAGTGTACAGACCAATGAGAACGCTGCTCCACAGTACTTCCTGTATACTCACCAATCAGATTTGACCACTGTGCGGGGGGCCGGTAGACAGGGTACTGCTTAGGGAAAGCCGCCTGGGTCCACTTGCCCGAAAACGTTAAGCTGTAACGAGCCGTGTCTGAGGCTGTGCAGTCAGGGGTGTCGGTGGGAACAGGCATGGCCTGAACCCCGCACGCCAAGAAGTTCAAGGTCAGCGCCAGGGTCACGGCGGTGAAGCGTTGGAACGCCCCGGAGGTAGAGAATGTGTGCTTTGCGGTTTCCATGGCAATGAGGGCTAAATGGGAGGATATCGAGGGAGACGAGGTGGAGTTGTAAAGGAAGAAGAGAAAGAGAGCAATTTAGCTACTTTAGATACTCAGGACTGTCTACTGAAATGCACAAAAAAATTTAAGACTTTCATCTCTACCAGCACTGAATATTCTTTAGTTGCAAATGTGCACAGATGTAACTATTAGAGAGAAAGAGAGGGAGAGGGAGGATGAGAGACGGAGGATGAGAGAATGGAGAGAGCCTCTGGCTGCAGCATCAGCGTCGGGTTTAACAAGTTGGCTTGTGTGAATCACAGGGAAAGAATTTCACTCTAAAAATTATTTTCTGCTGATCCCCAAGCTTAGCTGTGACTTGTAAATTCAGCTGAAGGGTAGAAGAGTGACAGGAATGGATTTTAGATTCATTCAGTTTAGATTTATTTAGATACAAGTTTGGCCATCACTGTTTTCATTTGCAGCCAACAATCTTGCTTCAGAACTAATGGGAAGTAACTAGTAATTCTGTGCCCACATGTTCAACACTTGCATTCATGTGTAGACGATCATGCGCACCCTTGTTTTTAAGTGTAAATGTGCATGAATATCCTGTACAGAAAGTCATGTACACTCTGAACGTATTGTATAATGATTTCAATATTAGTTCATCATGTAGATAGTCATTCAAAATAAGAAATTGCTTTTAATAACACTGTCTGGTCAAAAAGAGATTAATTTTAAATTTGTACTTTACATTCAGCTTGTGCATCACTTACACTGAGCCCATGATATCCATGCAACAGGAAGAGAGGATGTCAAAACTCTACGTCTGCAGGTGCATGCAGTGCAATGCAACACGTTGATATATTAAAAAACATAATAAACCTTTATGCAGGTGAACTCTGTTACATCTTACTCTTTACAGATACGCATCTTGTTTTTGCGTTACAATTACACAACATTGCAGAGATAACACCTCCTTCAGTACAAACAACATCCTCTTTCCTGCATCCACTGGTGGATGAGGATTCGTGATAGTAGCTCATCTTACATCTCATAATGTAATAAGATGAAATAGATTACTCACTGGTTTCACTCAGGAGTCCAGATGAATGAAGGATTACTGCAGCGGATGGGAGAGGAGCACCTGTGATGAGCAGCGGAGGAGGAGGAGGTAGGAGGAGGAGAGGAGGAGCAGAGTGGTGGATGTGGCCGTCTGGAAGACTGACTGCGGGTCTAGAAGTCGTCTTTCAGCTATTTATGCCTTTCAGGAGTTCCCCCTCCACTCTCCCTCCTTCCCTCCTTCCCTCCTTCCCTGTTCATCTCCCTCTCCAGCCTTCCCCTCTTCCCTCTCTTCCTCCACTCCCCTTTAAAT
>OMKK01028022.1:6141-18309 GCA_900302305.1 Polymixia japonica
CCAACACGTTCTGTTACCGGAGGCTGAATGAGCCATGGCATGACTGGAGTGATGACTGCACACATAGGCCTTGCTCAACAAACCAGACACCTGCTTCCTGTCTGACTGCACATGCTCAGTGGACCCCCGGGGGAGCGCTGTGTGTCGGCTACTGTGTAGCCTTGGCTGTTGCTCATTAGGGTCCGTCTGGCATACACAATAGACTCAGACTAACTTACATTTAATCAATTCTGTTTACCCATGGACCCATGAACTAGGTGACACTAAACATGATTCACGAACCAGTTCAAGATGGCAAAGTCCTCTCTAGCTGATATAATCACAAGAGCCTTCCCTTGAGAAATCTCCACTCTGTAAGCCACAACAAAATCACATGGACATGCAAACAGTCAAATTACAACACATCCTGGGACGCTAGCATAATATGAATTATGTTTCTGAATGGCAACATAGTCAAAGTAGTCAACGGTTTTGCTTACTGTCTTTAACTGTCTTTAACTGGCTATATTCAGCTAATCCTTGTGCTATTGAACTAGCATCAGTGTGGCCAAGTCTGGACACACACTGAAGTGAAACTACTGAAAGGTGGGTGACGTGAAAGCAAACATATTTGAGAAGCTAAATATTACATTTCATAAGTATACATTTAAAAATTAATTAATTAATTAATTAATTAATTAATTAATTAATACACAGTACAGGATATATTATATTGATTGATACTGACTATTGATTGTCGACTTTTGGTAGGAAGTGTCAGATTTGGCCGCACGTCTGTTAGTGCGCCGACATGATGTTAAAAACAGGCACTACCAAAAAGGTGTGGCAGGTGACATGAAACAGCAAGCATAGTAGAGGTTAATAGAGGTTTCTGTATTGATACTGAGAACACACACTGCTATTTAGTATATTAGTAGACGTATGGCAACATGTTCTGTGATAGTGAATATTATTAATATATATCATATGTATGCCAGTTATTGTCCTACCTTTAAATAACAATGTGTGGGATGGCATCACTCTAGTAGACCGCTGCCAAATAGCAGGAAATGTCACAGTAGGATTCTCAGAGCGCTGCTAAAACAGCAGGGAGCCCATTCCAAGCAAACCACACAAAAAATAAATCAGAGCACACAGTTCATATTTGCTATAGTTGCATGGTAAGTTCTATACAAATGGAGGGTTCCCAACCAACGACAATATCAGTGGTTGATTTTTTGTTTGGAGAGATTCTGTGGGTTTTAGATTCTCTGTCAAACGGGAAACACAGAGGAGGTTTCTGTCATGTTTATTAATGTTTAGGAGCTTTTGAAAATGTCTGACTGGGGAGATGAGTCACAGTAATACATCTCAGATATGATGCAAAACAAGCACACGCATGCGCGCGCACGCACGCACACACACACACACACACACACACACACACACACATACACACAATGGCTGAAAGGGAGCCAGATCCCCACTTATTTCACCAGAACCACATTCACTACAGCATTGCCCGTAAAAAGACAGGAAGCTGCCTGATAGCTGCTCATCAGTCGAGGATGGAGTGACTTGGCACTGACTCTGGCAACAGCTTAGACTGTTCTACTCAGATCACCTTACACATCTAACAAAGGATAGTGCTCAGGTGCAGGGCAACTGTTCCCTGCTCCCTACCTGTCAAAGAGTCGATATGCTTCCCTTCAGTCACTGTGCATTCACGTGGCTTAACCATAGCTGTCATGGGGGCCTACAGTGATTAAGAGCGCTGAAATACTAACTGAGTAATACAAGGGTGAGACGGGACCATGTTATTAGAGCTATCCACAGCAGAAAACCAGGAACAAAACAAGGGCTTCTCCCTGACTGATATTTGACATTCATTGGGCCCATTCTACAGTGTATTGTGTATTATGTATCCATCTAGTGTTCGCTGTGCTTTTCCCAATCTTTCCAAACTGGCAAGAACAGATGTTGCCATTCGGATGCATTTAAGACACATTTAATGAAGATACCACACCAGGAAGCATCTTCACGCCCCTGGTCTACTCTTTCTGCTGTTCTGCATGCTGTGGACTGCCTACATGCCTAATGGAGCTGTCATGACGCTTAAGGTACAAACACGTATAGATAGATATAAGTTAAATGTGGAGATGCATGGATAGGGGCTTTTTTTTAAGCTTTTCATTAAAATGGTAGCATTTTCTGTCTGTTCAGTGAGATGCACAAAGACATGGAAGCCTTTCATACCCCTCTCATACACATCTGGGCCCAAATTCACAAAACATCTTAAGGCTAAAAGTATCTCCCAACTTGCTGATTTAGGAGAAACTATTAAAAATAATGGCAGTGTCAAATTTTTGGTCTAAGAGTATTTAGACTAAAACCAGGACTAATGTCCTATTACCTGTGACAGTTGTTTGTCACCTTAGTTCTGCGATCTCCGGCCTGGCCTGAGACTGCAAAGAATACCAGCGCTGTTCATCTGTGGTTCTGGACAGAAGTGGGAAAGACGCATTTATTTGCCACACTTCTTTTTTGGTTTTTGAAGTTATCCCAACTCCAAATTTTCCTTTAATAATGCCATTCCTTTCATGCACAAGTTAAGGCAAGAAGGAAAAGCTGTTCTTGCGTCCAGTTTGGTTTTGGTTTTGGTTTGCAGTGCAATGTAGCATCACACGTCTTCTCATCAGCCATGGTTATTCTAGATAATTAAACGGCTGCTTATATGCATATCTGCCAATTGTTTATGAGATACAGACATGTAAGAGGCTGCTGACAATTAGCTGAACATATATTTGACTAGTTGGTATATTATTCTTGGTTCATGTTTAATCAGTGACACTTAGCTTACATTTTTATTTTAAAATCTTTATTTTAATATGGCAAAATTATACCTCTTTCTACAGTATTTCTATGATGAAATCACTGACAGAGACCCATCCCCTATCAGCCAATCACTGTGGGCATAGTATGTAAGCTTGTTCATGTAACATGACATCATCCATAGCAACAAGGTCAACCCCGCCCTTTCTCTTAGCTTAAGATTTCTCCCCATTCCTTAGTAAAAGTTGCTTTGTGAATAGGTTTTAAGAGGAAACTCTTAGCTAGAAATGTTTACTGCTATTTGGGAGACCTTTTAGTGGTAAGATAAAATGTTTTGTGAATACAGGCCCTGGTTCACTACTATTGACTAACCAGTCAAGATTTAACATGCAGTGGAGGGGAGAGATCATCTTTCAATCTCAGCTAAGACTCTTCTGAAATATTCATGCCTGTGTTACTTGGAGATGATAAAACCAGCATTGATATGATATTGTACTATCCATTGGAGACTTAGCTCACAATCTTCCTCTAAGGATTTTAAATAACCAAGCCAATTCTGGCCACTGGAAGAACGGTGATGTTATGAAAATTATGTGGAAGAACTCAATCACATTTTAAAATTGCAGGCTACATTGAAGAATGCCTGCTCTAATGCTGTATGATGAAAAATCACAAATCACAGGCCACCTTATAAGTCAAAAACTAATTATAGGTCTGCCATTATAACAGCCATTCCCCTTCATCACAGTCAAATGGTCCTTCAATGTACAACAGGATTTTTCCTTTGCTACCAGACTACAAGACTCAAAAGTACAGTTAACACATCCACCTGAATCCCTGACATTACGATCTGGCCAGAATGGACTCGGCAGGGCTCAATCAGATCTGTTTCGTTATGGAGAAGCACGGCTCTCCGATTGGGAAAAACCACCAGGACCTGCAGCTGGTAAACCAGAACCTCCAACTACTCTCTAGTAGCCTGGAAGCTATCA
The DNA here is from genome assembly GCA_900302305.1 of Polymixia japonica. Lineage (NCBI taxonomy): Eukaryota > Metazoa > Chordata > Actinopteri > Polymixiiformes > Polymixiidae > Polymixia > Polymixia japonica. The sequence goes on from OMKK01028022.1 coordinate 9,945, forward strand.
CTAACCAGCTTAATCAGCTCCAGTTCTCTGCTCAGCCCACCTCAGCACCAGCTACAGAGTCTCCTGGTCTGCCTGCCATCCCTGCATCTCCTACACCAGAACACCGGTTGCCATCTCCAGGACGCTACTATGGAGAACCAGGTACTTGCTGCTCCTTTCTCTCCCAGTACTCGTTGATTTTTGAGCTGCAACCCACCGCTTTTTCCACAGATCGATCCAGAGTAGCACACATTATCACGCTCCTCTCTGGGAGGGCTCGCAAGTAGGGCACGGCGATATGAGATGCCAACTCACCAGACTGTATGCCTTTACCCAGGAGACGGGGAAGGTCTTTGATCGCTCCTCTACGGGCCGAGAAGCTGCCAGAGAACTGCTACAGATCCGACAAGGTACCCGCTCTCTCTGATTATGCCGTAGACTTTCGCACACTGGCTGCCACCTGTGCCTGGAGTGATGATGCCTTGTTTGATGCTTTTAATCATGGTTTGTCTGACACAGTTAAAGATGAACTTGTTTCTCGAGAGTTGACCAGCACCTCGGATGAGCTAACTGAGCTAACAACCTGCCGGATCGATGGCCATATGTGCCTGCGCAGCCAGGAGAGAGAGGTCTGCCGGCGTCCACCTGCTCGACTACAAGCTGTTCCTGCGTCTGCCCCCGGCAGTCCTGCTTTGCCACCTTCCTCCACTGTGGATGTGGAGTCCGTGCAGGTGGGTCATACCAAGCTCTCTGTTGAGGAGAGAAGGAGGATCTCCAGCAATGCCTGCCTGTATTGTGGCCAGGTGGGTCACCTCTTGCAACCTGTCCTCTAACACAGTCCTCTCTGAGGGTAAGCATCAACACACCCTTCACGTTTTGGTGGACTCTGGGGCTGATGATAATGCTATTGGCTCTTTGTTAGCTGAGCAATTGAGTCTTACTGTGATGCCTTTGTCGGTTCCTATTGAGGCTAAGGGGCTTAATGGGCAGGCACTAGCTCATATCACTCACACCACTACACCTCTTGACCTGTTAATTTCTGGAAACCACCGTCAGAGGATCTGTCTTCACCTCATTCGCTCTCCCCCTGGTGCCTATTGTGCTAGGTAAACCCCGGCTTGTTCTACATAATCCTCAAATTGACCGGAGGAAGAACTCTATTGTTGGCTGGAGCTCCTATTGACATTGTTTGGGTTCTGCTCCATATGCCTTGTCTCCTGTGTACATCACCCACATCACGTACATCTGTACGTCAAAGCAGAAGTGCGAGTTCCACTGCACCACTATATCCTTCCTGGGATATGTTGTCGCGCCTGGTAACATCCAGATGGACGAATCTAAGGTGCAGCTGGTAGTCAATTGGCTGCAACCCACCTCCCGCAGAGAGCTTCCAATGTTTTCTGGGGTTCGCCAATTTTTACCTCTGCTTCATCAGGAACTACAGTCAAGTAGCTGATCCTCTCACGGCACTCACCTCTTCCAAGGCTCCGCTCCACTGGTCTTCAGCTGCTGACACTGCTTTCAACGTTCTCCAATGTTGTTTCACCTCTGCTCCCGTCCTGATCCCTCTCTGCGGTTTGTGGTAGAGGTCGATGCTTCCGACTACTTTAGAACAGCCAAGCGTCTTAACTCTTGGGCTCTGTTCTTCGTCCTCTCCTACCGACCCGGGTCCAAGAATGGTAAGCCTGATGCATCGCATCCACTCTCCCTCTGACTTTTCCTCATCTCCAGAACTCATCCTGCCCACAGACTGTGTCGTCATTGCTGTCCGGTGGGAGATTGAGGAGGTGGTCCGTTCTGTCACTTTGTTACTGGTTTGCACCATCTGACAGTAACTCTGTAGTTCTCACCGTTGTTGATCACTTTTCTATAGCTGCTCATTTCCTGCCTCTACCTAAATTGCCCACTGCCAAGGAGACTGCACAACTACTCATTGAGCATGTGTTCAAACTGCATGGCCTCCCCCTGAACATTGTATCTGACCAAGGGCCTCAGTTTTCATCACTGTTTTGGAAGGCATTCTGTAAGCCCACAACTCCCTGCCCATCTCTCCTACTGGTATGTCACCTTTTGAATGTTGCTTGGGCTACCAGCCACCTTTGTTTCCTGCTCAGGAGGAGGATGTTGTGGTCCCGTCGGCTCAGGCCTTCTTCCGCCACTGCTGCCGAACCTGGAGAAGAGTACGTTCGGCACTGTTGGCTTCCTCTGCTCGCACCAAACATCACCAAACTGTCGCAACCTCAGCCAGCTTGTCTTCCTGATCCGCTCTGCTCCAGCCCTGGTTTCTGCCCTCTCCAGTTCCTGTCTCTGCTTCACCTCTGCCTGCTACCTGCTACACCAGCTGTACCTCATCTGCCCAATTAGTCTTTCCAATATATGCCAGCTCACCCTTCACTCTCTGTCAGATACTGTAGTTCTAAGCCTTCACTTAGTTCTGTTCCAGCAAGTATTACCTGCCTGCCTGATTTTGACTGCATGTTCTCCTGTTTTTACCTTTTGCTCACCATTTTTGTACATCTGCCTATTTGGACTGATTATTGTTGCCGACCTTTGCCTGCTACTGAACCTGCCTGCCGTCTTAAGTAAAACTGTTTTTATCCAACTACCCGCCTCTGTCTGCATTTGAGTGCTACCTGAATCCCTGACGGGCCCACTTCCCCTTTGACAACAGTGAGTCTGTGATAGATTCTACATTAGAGAGAAAATAACATGATCAGAAGAGGCAGGCACTCCAGACCAGAAAAGTTGGTTGACTACTGGTTCCCTGAAGAATCTGGCAAATGGAAAACCCAACCTACTTGTATTTAGGTTAGGCTAGGAATTAGGCAACCACACAATTAGCCACATGAGACACAATAGGAGTAATAGTGAGGGTTGGTTGTATTTGCTGTGGATATAAATGACTCACGTTGCCTACCGTATACTCATTGTCAACCCTCACATAATATAACAACACATCGGCAGCGTTGTGTCTGAATAAACTGGAGCACTTGAACAGCACTTGTCAAATATAATAACACGAGAGGAGTGGCCCCAGTTGACAAATCACAATACAATAGCATAATACAAGCGACAAGTAAAACCAAAGCTGGCATCACTTGATTACAGTTTGAGACATTCTCAGTTGTCGACTGGGATCCTTACATATCAGATCAAGGGGATTCTCTTGCCATCAGAGAATTTCCCTGACAGTGAAATTCCCTATATGCGCCGTTCAATGCAGCACTCAAAACTGTCTAACGCCCACCATTCAGCTCTATAACTTGATTAAAATAACTGCGCCACAAAAAACACAATAAATGCCTATATATCCACGTGTACATTACAGCACGGATACAATAGTTCAAAAATCACATTGCTCACCTTATGAAGGTTCCTTATCGCTGGTGTCTGATGGGGATGCTGCTTCTTTTTTTCTTCAACACCAAGAAACAGGAGAAACTCCCACCTATTCAGGGGCCGTCTGCAAATTATCACCTGCCTTGAAGGTTGACTAAGGGAATATCTAAATGTAAAAAAAAAAAGGCAACTCTGACCCAGGATCTTATTTTCTTGATTTTATTCCAGGTTAATAAAATGTCCGAATATATAATTTCATCTGGTATCTTAGAGAAGGGTACACATTTTTGTAATATAATTATTCATGTTCAGGATGAGCCAACCTGTTCGGGGATGTCAATGCGGGTTCGCTCAGTCTATGAAACTCTACAAGATAAGTGAAGTTTAAATTTGGTGCATTCGCTATGGGATGTAAAATAAAAGTAAGTCTGTCCTTATCACTAATCTTGCGGCACTCAAACTGAGAGGTAAAATAACCGAGTATGCATTGCCACCTGCTGGGAAACTGTATTCCTTGCACTGTCTAAACCAAAACCAACGCAGACTGGTTATAGCTCTATTTATTAGCTTATGCTCAGATATTTTTTTTTAACTTGTAGCCTGTATTCTTGAAGAGCACAACCAAACCAAAAAGACAATCTCTAAGAATTAAATATTGCTAAATGTTGGCCACAAGACATCGGCAGAAAAATGTCAGTAATAACAAAAAAGGCCGCATCCAGACCAGTAGGCGGCGCTAGACAAGTCAGTCGTACTGCAGCTACAGTAGAGACGCTCAGAATGAAAGAAAACCCCATCGTCCACAGCTGAGTCTGTGCCGACCTGTTCCTTTTTGAATGAGTCTCTCATAAACTGTGCCTGAGGCTGCGTGGTGCTGAAAGGACAGCTCCTTCACGAACCAAAACCTGCAGGTAGGTAGCTGCTGTTTGCCGGCCATCAGTCTCTTAAGGGCATGAGGGTGATGATATTACATCACTTGATTGCCGTGGCGACGCAGTGAAATGACTGACATTTAGGGCAACATTGGTATTTTATGTCTTGGCAGAGAAACAAAGACGGACACGGCAGAGAAGAAACTGTTCTAGTAAAGGGATTAATGTGCTCTCAGGGCCATGCATATATGCTGGAGACTTAGATTCTCTAGCATAGAACAGAATAACTCCCTGTTTAGGGGTCAGGGGGCTTAATTTCATAAAGATGTTAGGCATAAATAACCCGGAACCAATTGTTACATCTAAATCCTATTCTTGGGAGGCTCATAATGATTTGTTTCTTATGCTGAAGAAATCACTCATCTCAGTCTTAAGCAATTGTCAAATAAGCTTACTGTTAGCAGCTACAACATATTTTACCATAGCAAATCCTAATAGAGAAATATATGCTTGATTTTTATCTTGATTTTATAATTTGTATGTTTATTTCCACACAGGAATGTTTACCAGGATGTTGAAACTGAGACTTCTCAATGCTGTAGCACCTGCATACTTTTTCACAGCGACAGCAGTCACCTTCATTTTGCACTTCTGCTTGTTCATGCCAACAATTTTCCCAGGCATATCACTGAGGGGGTGTACGGTGCTTCACACAGCTGTTTTCCTATTTCTGATGCTTAACGCACTGGGAAACTACATAATGACTATTAGATATCCTGCTGAAAGTGCAAATGAGACTGTGGTTCCAGTATGTTCGCCGGACTGCCCGGACAAGGTGGATGCCCACTACCTCCTCAATGGTCGACACTTCTGCAAGCTCTGTAAAAAAGTTATACTTAAGAGGGATCACCACTGCTTTTTCACAGGAAACTGTATCGGCAACAAGAACATGCGTTACTTCATTATGTTTTGTATCTATACATCATGCACTTGTTTGTATTCCTTGGTTCTTGGTGTTGCCTTTTTAACGGTGGAATATTCCATCTCCTTTGAGAACCCACTGACCTTCTTGACCCTTCTACCCCTCTCCACTGGTTACTTCTTCATGGGTGAGTTATCTCACACTTTTTAATCATACTTAAGTTGATAAAGGAATGTAAGAGGCATGTTTGCCAGCTAACAAATGAATGACGACCTAATTACAATGCTTTCTCAATTCTTTCCCACCAGGAGTTATCTCAGGCTTGCAGTTGTTCCTGGTGCTCATGCTGTATGTGTGGCTGGGCATTGGCCTGGTGTGTGCAGGCTTCTGTTGCCAGCAGGTGCTGCTGGTAGCCCGGGGACAGACGTGGTGTCAGATGCAACGGGGGCAGCTAGTGGAGAGCCGCAGCCCATGGAGAACCAACCTTAGCGATGTGTTTGGTACCCGCTGGGCCTTAGGACTTATCTTGCCTGTGCAGACAGTGGAGACGTGCTCTGAAGATATGGCTGCCTATGAAAAACAGCACTGAGTGATAGTCCTACCTGAATTTCCTCTTGACAGCTCCCACTAGTTCACAGCCTCAGGTTGTAAGAAATGCTTTGTTGGACCCATGTGGTAAACGGTGTGTTATAAAACCAGGAACTGAATGTTTTATGACTACTGTAATACTCTGTGAACTCATTAGAATTAGCATATCCCTTGAAGGACAGGAGCCATATAAGCATATAAATGAAACATTTTTTGACAAAGTCAATAATCTATGTATATTCTTTACGTATCTTAAAGCAATTTAAGAAGACTATAATAATTTGGTCATTTGGACTACATACTTACATCAACATGTATAGATGATGATAAGTGCATGCTATTATAACTTTACAGTTTGTATAGGCTACTTGCTAGTAGCTTTAGCACCAGAGCAGTGTTCCATACAGTGCTCTGAGATTCTCAGTCATGTTGTACTTCCACACATTAGGATGCTACAATATTAGATATTCAGGAAAATTGTGGTTGTTTTCATATTTTATCAATATTTGACTTTGACACCAAGGGCTAGCAGTAACAGAAAACTGTCAACCCACAGCACAAACTACCAGGCTTGACAACTGTATTGTTAAACAGCAGTGCTTGGTTTTAACAATAATATGCTACTACATTTTTAATCTGAAATATTTTCTACTTTTACCAAGTGAGTTTGAAGAGGTTAGAAGTGAAGGTAGGATACTGTAAAAGGCTGCCTTAAAGGAAAAGGTAGGGAAAATATAAATATAATACTTAGCACATTTCCCTTATGAGAATGGTGTGGGATTAGGTATTAATGACAATGTGCCAAAAGATCATGTCTTACATACATACAGATGACCCCAAAGAAGAGATACACTACATTGCACGTAAAAAGGCCTCACTGTAAGGACTTTTCACTGTTCTGGAGCTACAGTTATAACATCTTTTAACATAATGTCAAAGATGTTTTTCACAAGGGGTATTCTGTTTCTGTGTACCCCTGGAATTTAGTAATAGAATTTTGCTTTGTAGAACTATTTTGTCTATTCCTGTTATACCAATAAAAGCATTCAAGACATACCAAGTGATTGTTTTTTATATTATTAATCTTTGATGAAGACTACACATATAGGGAATAATCACAAAAAATGTCTTACAACAAAATGTACTTTATTGTCAATTCATTATCAATGAAAATGACCTTCGCTAAAATAAAAATAATAATACAAAAAGGGCACTTCTTCACATCGGGAAAAACATTATTCTCCAGAAAAGCTATCTACAAACACTGCACTCTCTTTGAATTACCTTCTTTTTGCCCTTATGGATTAACCTATAGACTTATCTAATCTTTGAAAAAATTGGCATTTATTAATCAGTTAATTAATAACTTAACTGTAACCTAGCATCCATTTGCACTTCAGTGCCGCCATACAATCTTTTCACATCATCCTTTCTTTCCCTCTACAAAGCACACATTACAATGTCCTTTATACAATAACTTTAGCAGTAGTGGATGTTAGCAAGCCGGAGTGACCTTAATTTCCTAATTTCACAGAAAATAATTACCTCTTTGGAGGCTTAAATACATAATATGCAGCATTTGTCCCCATTGTTCCCTTGAAAAAAACATTAGATAACAATGCTCAATCTTCATTGTGCTGCATTGGCAGTCAGTGCAGATGTGTATGAATACCCACCCCTTGCTCTTCTGCACCTTTTGTGAACATGTCAACAACTGTTTATTTACCATCATAATGCAATTGCACCTCCAGCCCCAACCTTAATTAGAACAAATTAGGATCTTTGAAGCATCACTTTGCTAACTACATTAGCTAGCTAACCAGCTAACCAGCTAATACAGACTCTAACTCTAACTGATAAATAGTGCAAGGAAAGCCCAAGATTTCTACACAATGAAAAACTAATTAGATAGCTTTACAGAGCATCCACATAAAACAATACTTTACAACTAATATATAGGGTTATTTGCAACTCATTTGCAAAGAGGTGGTGGTGGGGGTGGAGACATTTGCGTTTGTACATACACAGCAAAACAATGGGGAGAAATGCTGTATAGTATGCCTTTAAAATGAGTTTGTTTTTTCACATTAAGCACTCAAAGAAATAATGAGAAACCTACACAGTTCTCTAAAACTTGGTCTATAGAAGTAGACTAAGCACTGATTCACAGACATATTCAAAAGGCACAGGCAACTGGATAAACATTAAAAGCTAAACTGTTATCAGGACACACAAAAAAGAAGCCAATTTAAAAATGTAAGATTGTTCTAGAAAAGTAACAGCAATCTAGTTGCTTAAGTGCAAGAGTTTAAAACACAAACTCAGTAACCAACTATAAGTTTGTATTTCTGTTTCATACATTACAATAAATACTACGCCATATTAAACTTAAAAAAGTGCAGTAACACGCATGCTAGCAATGATTTTATCTCAAGACAATCATGGCTGCAGCACTTATAGCTACAATTGTATATTTCACAATTTCAGGGTTTTAATGTTATCTCGAGTAGGAGCTAGCATTGCCAGTCAATTGGCAAGCTAGTAATTTATAGTTCAGTGTGATTGATATAATTTATATTTTCACGGGGCATTAGTCCTGGCTAGGTGGTAGATAATAAATAAAAGAATAAATAATATGAGTATCAACAGTAAAAAAAAAAAAAAA
>OMKK01028030.1:4339-25839 GCA_900302305.1 Polymixia japonica
CACACACACACGCACACACACACACACACACACACACACACACACACACACAGAGAGAGAGAGAGAGAGAGAGAGAGAGAGAGAGAGAGCAAAAACAATACCGTATACAGAAAGTGAGAATTTGCTTTCATCACATGGCATATTTTGCTCGCAATATTGGTATAGCCACATGACATATATAGAGCATATAAACCTTATACAACATAGCCTATACACAGTATGCCTAATAAAACGATATGCAATTCTCTTTAATTCTATGCGTCATTGGAAGTCTGCAGCTCAAGAAACAGCGTTCCATTTACGCGATTAAGCAAACTATCGATGCGATTAATAAACCAGGAAAAAATAACTTTGGCTTACTTGAACTGTTTCCCATTGTAAATACCTTTACAACCATAAAGTAAATCTTATTGGGATATAAAAGCTTTTGCATGCTTATAAAGGGGCACATAAAACTCGACCGACATGGTAGTGGACACACTAACAGTCTCTCGGCCCATTGTCTATAAGCTATACCTACTCTGTTCGTTGTTCTTGTCGCCGCAGTTGGAGGATGAATCTTCATCGGCGTTCTCATTTGGGTCTGGTTTGGACTGTTCTGGTTTGCTTGAAGTCTGATTATTATTTGCAGCATCTTCGGGGACAGAAGGGTCTGTCTTTTGTTTGGAGGGCTCAGGGTTGGGCTTCTCTGAGTTAACAGTCTCGAAAAACTGGTCAAAACCTTGAGGAAGAACTCCATTTCGGCCAACATTGGTGAGGAAATTGCACGGCGAATTCGTACGACCGTGGCCGTACAAGGAATCGTTTTTGAATATCACGTCCGCCCTGCTGGATGACTGGATTAAGTCCCGATGCATTATCTCGTCCGTAGAGTAGTAAGATGCGTAATTGCCCCTGTAGTGCCATTTGCTAGGATGATCCAGTCCATAATCTCTGAAACCGACTTCTCGAACAGGTTGGACTTGAGCTATGTTGGAAGAATAGGGGAAATTAATTTGACACGTAGTAGTCTGTGGTAAAAAGGAGGTGACTGATGGAAAATCAGGCGTCGAAACGTAATAAGTACAACTCGGCAAATACATATTTGACGCACAGTTGCTACGATCATCGTATTCCGTCATCTCTCCCTTCCCTTTGCAATAGCGAAAGGAATTGGCAGCCTGAGTGTGTTAAACTTTGTCCATCTATTGCACCATAGACGTGTGGAAAGAACCCGCCAGGGCGAAAAAATCGGAAACGTAGGCAGACCTGCAATTCATCTTGATCGATTCTTGAGGTAATTGTGTCATGTGATCCGGCAAAGAAATTACCATACATCAATATCAGTCATTAAAAACTGTCCAGAGAAACTCATGTGGGCGCACGCAAGAGAGTTCATTGGTTGCCTGGGCGCAGAGGCAACTCCTCTCTGTCTTCTTGTCCTATAGCTCACGGAAAAGAAATTTGTGAACCACCGATGGAATATTTCATCGAAGGTTTAGGGCAATATAATCTTCACCGCGCAATGACAGATCGCACGTTCGTATAGGTATTGAATGTGGGCTGCTTTGTACGCTCCGGGAGAAGGCATCGCGATTTTGTTCGCAACAGTTAGGCTGGGAAGGTTGAAACTGACTTCCATCTAAAGAGCGGAGTGGATAGACTACCAAGGCCACAGTGTGTTGCACAGTTGAACTATACGAGTAGGCAAGCAGGATGAACATTTGGGAAAACCGGTGGCTTCGAGTTAATCTGTTTCACATCTGATTAATAAACATTTGAACACATTTTAAATTGAAATAACATGTATATCATCCCACACTATCCTGACCTACAACAAACCGAGGATAATTAAACCCAGCGAACAAAAGTCAGTGGAAAAAATGTTTGAATTCTCCGTCATATAATAACTTAGTTTCTATAGCATACCCTATAGGCCATACAACTTAGTGATAAAAGCACAGATCTCACAGTTTAGGTAGCCTTGGCTTTGTATTTTAATACTAAAAAGCGTCCAAAGTAGTCATGTCAAATGCAAAACATAAAATATGTATGGATGATACATTTAAACATTATGACAGGTTGCTCCTTATTTTTTGCCTACCTCAATATTCCCTGCAGATGGGCGGTTTTTGAAAAATACCAACTAAAACAGCCAACGATTTCCAGTAACGTTGATTTTAGATGGCGCATTTTGGTCACAAAACATAGACTATGCCAAACATTAACTAAAACTTGTTAGACTATCTTAACAGAGGCACTGCATTGCCAAGTACAAAACAACCGCGCTGGCTTTGACCGTCTGTGGTCTGCGGTGGTGTGTGCGCCAAACATTCACCAACAACTGTCTGCACTCAAATCATTTTATTGCACCAACAAAGAGAAGCATTCTAGTTAACCGTGGGCCTGTAGCACAGGCCTCCCTTGGCTTGGAAACGGAGTTAAAACAATTTGATTAAAGGATTACCTAATGCCTTCGAGCCTATTTTGTTTTTGTCTTCGTGAGTATGGTTTTGTTTGTTATTTCGTGAGGTATATTTTCCAGGTATGGACAATAATATAGAGCTTGTATTTTAAGAAAAACAGACTATACCTCAATTGGCTGTACAGACCCGCCAGCCGACATTAGACTCCTATTAACGCATTAGACGATTATCTGATCTCTTATCAGAGCATTCAACCATTGCGGATGCAACTCTTTTTTTTTTTGTCCTACACGTTGATGCACGGTGGTTCATTTCGATTTCGTAATATATCGTGCTACTGTCTAAATGGCACTGCTGTAAACGTGTATTGGCCTATAATCACGTAAACGGAGGCTACCCCCACGAAAATGGTTAAAACCGATTTGGCATGTTTGGACTAAGGCTAGCTCTATTGTTCATTTCTCTTTGTCTATTCTACCCGTTTAACTATATTGAACCCCTCTCTACGTCCAATCGTTCAATCAATTGAACAAAACAAGCCGGGTGAATTTAGTCTTGATGTGGAAAAAAATACACATTCTGGTTCATTTTAACGATTTGCTCATTCTTGGCCATAAAAGTTTGTAAATAGACATATCCCAGTAAATTTCTTAAGTTTTGGAGTGTATATATGCTAGACCTGTTGCTCATTATATAAAGCCAACTAGGCCCGAGCCTCCTACTGATGAAGTGATGCTTATTATTAATAATAGTACTTGTATTATTGTTGTTATCATTGTTGTTGTTGTGGTTGCCACTGTTTCCTTTACACCGTGGCTTCAATTGCCATATCTCCCCGCTTTTGCTTGTCCGTAGAGCAGCCATGCATCTTGTAGGCCTTTATGAAAGCGTTGTAATGTTGTTATATGTTTAACATGCGGTCAAAGTTCGTGCACCGCTATGTACTTGACAAATAAAGGTGTGTGCTGAATCTGAGTGGGATTTTCCGAGTATATAATTTAATAAGAGGGAACATTGCTGTGATTGTTTTGTTCGCAATTCTATCTTACATTTTAGCAAGACTTTGTAACTTATTTAAAGTTCTTTAAATAAGTTAGAGAGAAATGACATTAAAAATTGGGCGTCTTAGACAATGGTCTAAATGTTATATGTCATTTAATAACCGAGTAACCTTGTGCTAATATTTTGCAAAGCAGCATTACACAGCCTACTAACTTGACCTTAACTTTGTTTTGGCGCCCCCACTATCGGGAGTACCCGAGCAACAACTTCGTCTGGTGGATTTTGGTGGAGAGGCCCTTGGGCAAAAAATCAACATAAATACTGAGGAAAAACATTGTTTTCACTACATTTATAGCATGTAGAACACTGGATGTAGCCATGCCATATAGTTAACATGATACAAAAATAATAATTGGGGAAATAATTCGGGTAACGCCAAATACCAATCAGACCAATCTACTGGTGGATGACAACAGGCCTAAAGCTTATCACCTACACAATATCTTTATAAGTCATACGTTAAATACCAACTTAAATAGAAAAAGAAATAAGGTTCGGATGCAAAGAAGACACAAATAAACACCCTTGTCATAAAGACGCAATATATCCGTGGCTATACCATCTATAAAAGATGGTTAATCAAAGGCTATTTACGGCTATTTGCGCTTTATATTTGAAGAACCACCTAAAACTCTCAATTGTGCATTTTAAATAGTGAAACAGAGTTTTTTGTTATTTATATATATATAGCCTATATAGGACCAAAACTAGTTGGTCATAATGATGTGATGATGATGATGATGGCGATGACGAATTGATGGATAAAACCATTAATAGATCATTCCATTACACCATGTACGAGCCAAAAATAAAACATATTTGGTGCTTTTATGCATAGTACAAAAATTGGTAATTTGTAATAACATGAGTGATAATTTAGGTCCTAAATTGCAAAACCCTAACATATATCGTTGTGGTTACAAGCCGAGAAACCCAAAAGGGTACTATGGATTTTTTTTCCTCAGGGTGTGAACTGCTGCTATGCTTTTGAAACCTGCGATTCGGTTTACCCTACCGCTTTTGGGTGGGACAACCATGAAAGCAAGGTAGGACACAAAGGCAAATGTACACAAGAGTGGAAGTGGCGCACTAACACCCAACCCAAGAAATAAAACCTGCTGGTAAAGGTACCCCATTCAAAATTCTATTGAAACGGATTTGCTATTGAATCTGATTTAGTAGCAAAAGTAAAAGTTCTTGTACAATATAAAATGTCAGTGTTATGAAGCACACGAAGTCCAATAACTTTGCCTCAGTGAAGCGTAAAGGATCCGTGGTCCCGGTAAGATTGTTGTGAATGCTCTCTCTTTAGGTTCCCAAACTAAAGTTGTTTGACAAATAAAGTTGATTAAAAGTTGATTAATAAATGTAGTTCAATATATCCTTTGGAATATGTAAAAGGTATAAAGATTCCAAAAACTGAAATATAAGTCCTACAATCTGGGGGAAAAAGATGACTATATATCTCTATATAGCCTAGGTGACATCAGAATAAAGCACAATTAAACACATCTCTGAAGACAACACAATTCAATATCATCCTGTTGACCACCCTGTTGTATCTTATGATTTTTGAATTATAGAATACTCTAGAATCCTCTCAGTTTATGTGTCCCTTACAATCATTAGCAGAATTGTGTGGGATACGATGAGGTTCTCAGGGTAGACTAAGAGAGTTTTTCTCACAAAGTGTTGTGTGTAACTTTAATTAAAAAACAACTATGGGATTAACACGTTCATGAAGGCTATCACAATGATCAACTGTGCATTTGATAGAAAGAAGACTGGCCAATGGTCAAATAAAGTCATTATTATCATCACTTTCATAGATTATTATACCGTGGATTATTCCAAAGACTGACTGAAATAAATCTTAAATATTGCCTCATGTTTTGTCCGAGTTATTAAATGTGATTATTGCCCATACCTTACAGGGTTCCTGTGTTCTTGTAGGCCTATGTCCTCTCATGATGTTATAGACCATAACTCCGCGCAACAATAACTATTGCCTGCGCCTACGTACTAAGTAGAGCATCTAAATCAGTCCATTTCGACTCAAAGTATTCTTTAATCCAATATGAAACTGTAGAGAATAGAGTTACAGAGCAAACATCACCAAAATACAATTGGATACCACACAGTGGCCTAAATAGATTTGGCGAGATGCTATTTACAGAAATACACAAGCCAGTTACTGATATCGGCAATTAGTTTTTAGTGTAATATTCATAATATCCAATCTCCACTTAATGTAGTTATAGGCTTTTTAAACAAGTGTCAGTGGAATATTCTACATCACAAACTGACCTATAGTAGGGTATGAAGGTCTGAACATTAATACATGTAATTTAAATTTAAAAAGAAAAAATCTTAACCATACTTTTAGGAAAAAAACAACATTTGGAATTACGCGTTGTCTACGGAGGGTCAGGCGCAGAACCCTTTATGTAGACCCACACTGAATCTGGACACGGCCACAGGGCAAAGTAAGGTTACACCAAGACGTAAAATAACTTGCAAAATGATATGGCATCGGGAATTTTATTGAACTACGGTAGTCAGGCAATAGACATGCAGTTATCATTATCATTTTATAATAATGATGGTCAATGTGAAACCAATCGAAAAACATGAACTTGAATTCAAACTGACGGATTCCAGAGAAACAAATTACGCATAGGCCTACATGGGTAGGCCATCATACAAAAAGCACATATAACGTATACAGAGTCAGTTTAAATAGGTAATACATTCACGTTGATAAGGAAAATAAAGCAATACCATTTTATAATGTCCCGCAGCTAGGCCTAAAGGTAGGCCTATTGCACATCTGGAGTTATGTCAGAAACTATCATCTAGGCCAAACTCATTAAATAGAGTAGACCTATATTTAATTTAAAATTATTTACACTCTTTCGCTTTGAATATTTTTTCTATTTCTCACAGTGAACTACAAATCAAAAACGTATTAAGATGACAAGAATAGCAAAACATTTTCCATATATCCATAAATACATTTCATCCCATACACATATTCGTGCAAAAGAACACGTAATGTGTTTCAACATTCAAAGAGTGTGTTCTGTTCCGAAACTCTACACATGTAATATGGTCATGATGAAGACCCAAGGCCATCAGTACGTGCAGAATGCTTGCTCCCGCATCAGCAGTCGCTTTTTCTTCATCCTGCGGTTCTGAAACCATATTTTCACTTGTTGATCACTCAGGTCCAGTCTGTCTGATAGCTCTTTCCGTTTCTGTCTGTTTATGAATTCATTCATCATAAATTCATTCTCAAGTTCAGCGAGCTGTGGCTTCGTGTAAGGTTTTCTCTTCTTTCTGGCTTTCACTTGCGATGAGCACCATGGAGCGCCTGTAAGGGAAATGGTAGAAACTGTTTTTTTATATAGGCTACTTAAAATAAGCATCAACATTATCACCAACACTAAAACAACTCAAGTAAATGTAACCATCGCTCGCAAGGACGTTGACAACACCGAAAGCGAGTTTAGCACATGCACGTTTAAACGGCTGACTTTATACAAGCATTATAAATGAGTCTAACAGCAAATTTGAATAGGTTACTTAACCGTCCACAAAAGTCGTCCTTGAACACGTGTTAAGCTTACTCGGTGACTGTTGAACTGAATTCTGCGTCTGGTTGGTGCCGGTCACAATTGCGTGACTTGTGGAGTTCGGATCGAGTTGGGTCGCAGAACCTTGGGACCGACCGTCCAGACTGGAGTATTCATATTTAGAGCTACGAGTACTGGCGGCTCCATGCTCATTGGTAAAAGCTTGAGTTTGTTTACCAGATTCTTCTAGCTTATGGTTTGTGTCATGAAAACAGTATCTACTCGACTCGTCCAAGTGCCCCTTGGCATGGCTGATGACGTTAGTATTTACAGACACTGAGTTGGATAGAAACGGCGGAGGGTAGCCTCCAAAGGCGCGGCTCTGTGGCGTTGATGCGCACGAACTTGAGGAAGTCCACGGGAGCGTGCACACATCTCTCCTATTGTAGGATATCTGATGAAGCGTGGGTATATGGGCTCCATTGCCCCGCAAGTTGGAAAAATATAACGACTCTGGCGGAGAAAAATTCAACAGAGAACCAACATAGCCAGCATTTAAAGGATTCCGTTCACACATTTCCATGGAGCTTTCTCAAACGCTTCTTGCAGCCCTTTTAGCAACTCCTAAAGAATAAAGGGTAGGTAATTGTTGATTTGTTAATACAGCATCACGTGATATGCAAAATATGTTGTTACGTCACCCTTGCTCTCAATACCGCAAAGCAAATATTCCATAAGGAAAAATTATTGGGTGGGGGTAGGTAATGAAGGCAATTGCTTACCTTTTACGTCGACATTCCAATTATTAAACTCATAATGTTATCACACTTAATTCAATATTCTAAATCAGAGATTCTTCAGAAAGTGTGCTGAAGATAATGTCTATTTCAGAGTGAGACGCTCTTATTAGCAAGCACACAACCTGTATTGGGTGTTTCTTTTTTACTAATATAACAACAAGAAATAACAAAGTGACGCAGTCTTCTGGCCAACACGCAACAATGGCACACACATGGACCTCATGCATAATACAAAGGGAACAGTGCAAGCCATACATAGACTATAAAAATACATTTCCAACTGCAATATTTGTATACAAAATACACACAAAACACAAATATATTGTTGAATATATCGTTGATAAAATAACTTGATGAAATACAGCCTTTGCATCGCCATTGAGCGAACAGAGAGTAAAGTATGCATTCATGTACGTTGCTAAAATAGTTCTGTCACATCGCCAAAGACAAGTCCAATAGAGAACATTGTCTTTAGAATATTCACCCTGGTCCTTATAATAACGCATACCAAACAATCCCAAGTGACTCGGGAAGTAAAGAAAAAAAGCAAATATTACAATGGGCTGTGGTTTTAAAATTAGACTTACAGGGTCTTTGCATTTAATATACAATATGGATAATATTTAAATACTATAGTCTGGCTCTAGAGTACACGGCCAACCGAAAATCTGAGGCTGAAATGATAAAAACTCAGCCATATCCGTATTTTTAACTAAATTAGGCCATTTGTATATCAAACTAGTGTTTTGTCATACATTTTTGAGATCCAATTTCAACAGAAAAAATATGTATTTTCCCCCGTTGTTTAGAGCAATTCCTCCGTCAAAGGGATGCAATTTACCCTCTTCTCTCTCGGTTTAATAAACTTCGCTAAAACACTCTTAAAGGCTCACAGGGTCCTATAGCATCAGATACAAGTCTAAGTCATTTTGCCACTGCCCCGTGTCTACAACCTGCAGGCCTACGCTCCAGGTAGGGACTTTTTAGACATTTTATCTAAATACTCTACCCGACCGTTACGATTTCAGTTTATGATGACATTACGGATATAAACCACTGAATGGAGTAGAATTGACCTCTACAATTACTCTGTGTACATAAAGAAAAGTTACCGAAAGGTGTTCCTATTTAACAATTCCACTAGGCAATACACAAAGGTTTAGGCTATCGTGTAGTCTACATTTTAAACCAAATTAAATTGTTGGTCAAGATAAAAAACAACAACAACGACAACAACGACGACAACACAACAACAACAACAACAACAACAACAACAACAACAACAACAACAACAACAAAAACCCGTATGCCTTGATTGAGTAAAAGGTAGGTTTCTTTCCAAGGATGATTATAGCTTACTCCTTTCAAACAAATATCCTAATTTGACCCTGATGAGGACTTGGAGTGACGTAAGCCTTTGACGACACCACCACCACCACCACCACCACAACAACAACAACAACAGTTAAAACTAAGATGAATAACAGCTTTTAAACAATAGAGGCCTACAGAGTTCGGTGGGGGGCTGCGCTCTGGGACGAGCGATAGGCAAAGGAGTAAACCATCAGTCTAATGACATAATAATGGCTAATAATGTTTCATAACCAATTCTATACAGCACAACGCGTTTCAATGTGTTGTGTTATAAACCATGCGTTCCACAAAAACATTTTGATAAGATATATCACAATTGCGCCAATAATCCAGTAGGTGGCAATATAACTCCACAAATGGCAGATGATAACTAAGTAGTAGAGACTATTTTTCCACTGATAGTGAATGCTCTAGTTTTCTCGGATGACCAGGCAATGACTAGTCTAGTTGTAGGCTACTAATGGTCACCATCAGAAATCACAATTAAGCCTATTAGGCCTACATACAGCTTGTGTTTACCTGCTCATTAAAATGTGTCTGGAGTCTAGTGAGAAACCAAAACATTCTTGTTTACGTTTATAGATATATCATGGATTATACCTAAACCTCAGTGCGTGTATTGAAAAAGCCGTACTATTAACTCTAAATATAACAATATCAGGCCTACAAAGTGTTATTATGAAACAAACAATTAAGAAAACATTTAAACGGGATGATAAAAGCATGTCTAGCTACACAAATATTATATTATCCAAAGATTAAGAAAGAAAACGATAACCCAAAGTAGGCTTTCAATTCTTAAGCAGTTATAGGCTACAATAGGCCTGTAATTAATTTAATCTAAAATGAATACAAATACAATCGTTTAATAGACAACTATAATATAACATTAACACCGGGTTCACGAAATCAGTATTTAAAGGAGATTAAGGGGTAGTAGCCTAGCCTGTATTTTGAAAAGTTAATTAATTTGGTTTTAGGAGTGTTCCTAAAGAGTTAAGGCTGCATATGAAGCTGACTCTGGAATCGACAAATACGATTTTATTTTCAAAATTACAATAAGCCAACAACATGGCTAGGATCGCATTGCTGTTGCACTCTGTATTCCCCATAGCAAAGAAAAGCCTCTTTTACCTGAGGAAAACTGAGTAGCAATACGTAAACAAGAAGATAAACATGTAGGGTACAACTACCTTTCTCCAGATCAACAAAAAAAGGTTGTGAATATTTCTTAACTGAATGTAACTGAAACTTTATTTTACTTGTGTATCTTATACATAAATTCTTAACTTCTATTATCTAGGCTCTTTGAAAGTAAATGTTATTAGTGCACTGAAGCCAGTATATGCTTGTTGCAAACCAAGAATGTATCTGTTAGTCTGTCTTTAGGCTTTTCGGCCACACACCCCTATTCAATTTCGCCTAATAATTACAAAACAGTATTATATTATTATAATCTTGACGTTTAGCCTTTAGACATTACATGTCAGTTTTGTAATTTAAAGTTATCCACAGCTCGATTATTAAAAAAAACTTAATTAAATGTAGTCGTGAAGAGTGAAATAAGTTGACGTCAAACTTATTTTCACAAACGAGAAGTGATCATTTTAATGTCCATCCAGGTTTAACACGGCGACTGGAGCCAAATTGTCGATTGGGCCAATGTCAGGCTGGTGCTCGCCAGGCCCTTTGAAGGAAGCTATATCCGCCGTCTTTTGTCCTTGGTAATAAACTTGCCAGTGGTTTACCCTCGTTCAAGTTCTCTGGGCTGAAGGAAATTCTTCCAAAGGATAGATTCTTCCAAGTCTTAGGAAGCCGACTGGTTTATTTGGATAATGTTGGGTTTTTTTCAAGGAGAGAGCTTAATGAGTCGAAAATAAAAAAGTTTTAGGACTTTCTCACAGACTGACCTTAATTTTTGAGTAGGTCTGTAATGAAGTAAAACTCCATGGGGTGGTGGACTTCGTCGCATCAGCACATTTGCTCGAGTCCAACTCATGAGCAACTGGTTGCTTGTCATCTGTTCAATAAAGATGAAGTGCCATGAAACTGTTCAAAGTTTCTTTCGCTGAGGCTATACGGGAATCTTCACAAGCAAAACGGTGGTTAGTAGACGACCTCCAGGTGAGTGAAACATAGGCGGCAATTAAAACTTGCGAATTATAATATGGATTCTCGCAGGTAGTATGGATATAGGCTGAGTTTATATCTACCAGCCCCTAAAGGAAGGATCCAGGGCTAAAACACACGTTGCCTGCTGATCAACAATAATGGAAAACTAAAACAACTATGTTTAGATACTTCACCAAAAGAAACATTAGATTTTTTTTGGTCGTTAGGGAGGACATTCTAATCAATAGAAAATGCTATTAAAACATAAAAATAAAGCCTATTATACATATATTGTGAAGTAAACATTTGAGTTTTGACATATTAATAAAACATAACACAAAATCTGCATGGCACATTCCCCGTAATGTAGCCTGCCTCCGTTTGCAGCAGGATAGTAAGTAACAACGTGCACTGACAGACATGATCACCCCAGTCATCTATTTCAAAATTACCATGATGTAAAATCCTTTACCAATCGCGAAGCTATAGATATTTTTAAAATCACATTGCGATGTCGTCCGCGAAGCGAGCCAGAGATAAAGTTTATCAACGTCACAGAAAAATAAGTGGTCGTCGGAGTTCACGCGGTGGTTTAGGCCTACATTGTATTAATACATTTTAGTAGCTACCTCAGAATCATACTAATTTATTATCACCATAGTCATTTTAATATATTTATTACATACTCATGTCCTTATACAAACAATACATAATTGATCACAAAAAAGAAAGTATCATCATTACATCATCGTTTCAAGTTTATTTTTGCCAAATCACACGGGTAGCCCATATTAGACTGTAAGGTACAAGTCCAATAATAAGCAGAATCTCGCTATTTATGGAACATTTAGCGTTGCTATGCATATTCTACTGTTTTGAATCATTTCCAAGAGTCAAACATAAAGTTGGACTTGATTAAATTTAGCGCATCGAAAGTCGCTTGCACTAAGCCTGAGGACATTATTACTATCACAGTCAGACAGTTTTATCACTTCATTTCAGTACCAAAAGGAATGTTAGGCCTATTTCAGAATAAACGGTAAAATATATAATCAAAAATCTTCAGTGTGTCATTTAAGGGAAAGGTAACGCATAGGCACAAGGAGAGCAGTACATTTAATTCAATATCGCCATAAACTGTTGTAGCTCGGTACCATACAGTAATTAATTAAGAATTAATTTTATGATCATAACATTGGAGTTGGAGCAGCATTAGGGTTGTTGCCTTGTAGGCACCTCTAGTGTTTTGTTTTGTTTTTGTTTTTGTCAAATTGTCTGCATTCATATAAAATTGTCACTAGATGGCCCTCTAACTTAACATATGGACGGAAGTCTTTAAAAGACCAAGGGCTCAGTCTCACGGTAATAACTGTAGACAACCTTGAGAATGGCTTGCAGAATACAGTAATCGTCAACGTTGAATCGTATGATTACAATGTTTGCTGTTCAGTTTGTTCAGCTACACGTGTGAGGCAAACTAATCCACTCATTTCTTTTCCAGCGTAGTCTACTGCTACTTGCTTGCTACCAGCAGAAATACCTGAGCAATGACACGGAGAACAGATGGAAAGGAAGGGTGGAGAGGAGATGGGGGGGAAAAACTGAAAGACTTTCCGCTTTGGCATAATTGATTATTGGCATAAATCGATTCATGATTACCCTTCGCTATAACGTACTCTAAAAAGAGCTTGCAATTCAGCATGATTTGTAATATAAATTTTCCCCAACGCATAGGCAGTTGAATCATGAAGGTTTATACAAATCATTCTTATAAAACCTACATCGGACATATGTTATCTATATAATGCCTTTGACCTTTTTCTTCCCCTTATTCTTACCCAATCTTCCTCTTATTTGACTTCAATGTAACTGATTTGGAGCTCTTTGTGTTTGTCTTTCCAGATAACATTATTTATGGCAGCGAAATACAAAGCGATCATTATTGGAGCACATGGATTTAATTCAACCACTTTTGGACTCCTTCCACTGACTTATGGCCAATGGCTGCTTATATCAAGTTGATAACTCTAGTGGTGGCGTGCAAGGCTACTGGAGGGGTTCAGCCCTAAAGCTTGAGCCACGGCCATGTCCTAGACCGTACAATACAAATATACCATGTTATTTCCATAGACTTTTGGTGACTAAATTCGTAGCACAGTGCTATGGAGCTACCGGGGCATTATCAGATCACTGAACTAAAAACAGTGGCAGTGTACTACCGTGATAACACTGAAAATATCATCCAGTCGTGTCACACCCTCATGGTACTTTTTTTGTAACGGTGCATTGCTCCATCTGGCCCTGATTCTTCTCCAGTAGCTCCCCGATGGTCAGATGATCTCCTCACTCCAACACTTTTTGCTGCCTGGAGCTCAGGTGTTCATGTAGAAGATTGGTATTTGTTACTTCCGTTGGCTAACTGTTGTTGTTTTGATCCGGCCACTCCTTACTATAGCTGCTGATATTGTTGGTACTCTAAGAAATTGACCTTATTTTACTGTTGCAAGTGTCATAAAACACTCAGGACAAGTGCATCAGCTAAACTATTATTAGTAAAATGTTAATGTTTTCATGTATGGCATGAAATCACATTTTGGGATTAGGGATGTAAAATTCAGCTAACTTCACTGATGTTTAAATAACCGATTTGAACAATTTAAAGTGCTAGTCTGAAAGTAAAAAAACAGTTGTTTCTCATACACATTATGTGTTATCCCAACTGTAGCCAACCTGATTTTTCATCATGCCTTGAACACCTTACTCTCGGTAAGTTTTATGAGTTGCGTAAATCCCTCACCCCCCAAAGAAGTATGTCACTCAATGAACCACTTTAACAGCACCGCACACTTTAAGAACAAAGGCCCAGGGGCACCACTAGTGGGGGTAAAAGGAGGTGCTTTCAGGGCTCCCAACCCAGAGAAAGCTGCATTAAGTTAGACACATCAGGGTGGAAGGGCCAGTTTCACATCTTGTCAGGGGCCCCATAATTCTTAGTAGAACCACTGTACAGGCATACACTAAACTATATGTTTTTTTAGTATAATGAAATCCTAATTTTATTTTTTAATATGTTGCTGGATTATTTTATCCAACCTGAGCTGTGTGTGTGCTCAGTTAATATCCTGTTTGTCTGTTTATTTGGTGTTGGTTTGTTTGTGTATCACCTATGATGATAACCTCCTCGGTGCTAACTATTGTTTTTTTATTCATTGTTTACATGACAAATATGACGATCCACTTTAAATTATATGCAGGATACACCATTTGGTAGATCTAATCTTGTTTGTCCATAAAATGGGAAATCCAAAAAAGCAGGACTGTTCCTCTGGAATTGTATTTAATGTGCTTCCAAAATCCAGCTGGCCCATAACGGCCCACGGTGGATAATATCCTCTTCTACTTTTACAAATGTCAATAAGAAATAATGTTTAGCCTATTATACATTTTATATTTACTGTTTACTTTATGCACAACACAAATGTCTACTGTTTATAGTCCCTTTTATAAACCTTAACCACAGTGGATTATAAACTCTTAAATTACTATCAGCACATGATATCGTTTACAAACCTTTCAAACGATGTGACTCCGTATACCTCAAATATGCTCAGGGCCAGCACTAGGGGAAAAAAACATATTTATGACATGGGATTTTCACATAATACAGCTTGGTTTGGCTCATGCTCAGTTCTTTACACCCGTGCAAATGATACCACATCACATGTGCAATATGTAATTACAACTTCACATGTTGACGCGCAACAGGCCTATGCTGTATTTCCACATGTGAAACTATAATAGCTCTAACTCTTGATTCAAGCATGTCGGAAAATCAGTTTTCATCGGCTGAACTTCCATGTGACATATTTTGTTTCCATGTGACTTCACAAGGGGGAGGAAAACTCCCATGGGAGAAAATGAGACGTGACAAAGTACCGCTTTTCTCCTGGCTCATACTAGGGAGCAACTTGGTGGTCTAAATGAGAATAATATTATTTATGATGGGACATAAACTAAATTGAGGCTGGTCATCTGGAAATAGCTATAAACTGACTAACTCCCCCTCACACACGCTATAAGTGATAAACCTGTGCAGCTCTACCAGGACAAAGGGGAAATACATGGCTCGACAGAGGTCATCTAGTTACCTAGCAACTATCTAACTAATCTGTTTGGTGAGTGTGTTTGGCCGCTACGAAACTCAAAAAAGGCTTTATTAAAGACAGCACTGCCTCTAGTGTGTGGATTGTGAAGTGCTGCTGTTGGGCTTTCATGAAAGAAGGCCTAAAAGAAGACCAGGATAGACAGAAATCAAGGACACAAACATGCTATTCAGACTAAAAAGGTAGGTCATCCAACGGTTAATGTCCGCCATGGTCAAAACCTGGATGCACTCAATATAGTATGAAGGCTATTGAGGATAACTGAGAGGGGAGGCTGGGATACAGTAAAGATTGAGCCACTACACCACTTGGCCTAAATTACTTTATCCCTTTCCACTAAACGTGAACCCCCACCCATATATTCTGGGTGCTACAGGGACATTCTTGATGTATTGATCCTCTAAGGTCTCTATAATCATTTGTAATCTTGCATAGCAGTTGCCACATGATGCCACGCGTGGTTGTGACAATATCACATTGCACAGTGTTTTGTTAAATGAGACTGTTTGCAGACCAAGGAGAGATATGGGCGTAATTCAAAAAACGTGATTGGCTGCTTTGCCAAACTCAGTGATCCAGCCCTTGCTCCAAGTCACAGTCTGTGAGGAATGTCATCGCTGGAAAAGCCAAATGGGTTATGATGATCCAACATTTTGTTGCAAATGTGGATTAGTTTAGATCACAAAATTAGCAAATGCAGTTACGTTGACTCATTCAGTGCAACTTTGGTTAAACTTAAATATTTAAAACAGCTATGTACCATATGTTTTTAAGTTCAAGCGTCCTGTTTTCTAATAGTGGACTTATACAAATCACTCATTAAAGTGTTACAGGATAAGACTATGAAGTGTTATATGTGATGTGGTATGTTTAAAGGTCTTATTCTCGAGCAGTTTCATAAGTTAGGTCCATGTGCTGCACACATAATATTTTTGAACTTTTTCACTTTTCTACAATGAACAGCCATCATTTTTTATGACTGGTCTTTTGAAGGGGGTAGGTGGCAAGAAATAAGGTTCAACTCAATTCAGTTTAATACTTTACATCCACCACTCACATGGATTCAGCTGTTGTAGAGGAAGGGTCGTGAGCGCTCTGTGTTTTGCACACTTCCCATATCCTGTATGAATATTTCAGGTTCATCCTTGTGAAACCGGATAAGGTTGTTGTTCACCTTTGTATTCAGTGGCCTGTATTTATTGTATACTAGTATGGTTTGCAGTGCAATTACACTGATAAATGGGAGGGCAAAAGTACTGGGCACAATGTATGCGTACGCCAGCTATGTCAGACATAAATTCATCCTATGAAGCAACGCATAATATCTCAAGAGGCCAAACAATGCTCTTTCTCAGTCAGAAAAAAAACCTGAAAAAGAACTCTAATTTGGGGTCAAATCATTTAAAATTGGATTGCTACCTCCAGTTTTGCATTTTAGCAACTTGCACCAAAGAGTAACACAACATTGACCAAAGGGGTTTTACATAAAGAATATAAAAGTGTCTGAGAAAGAAAGTTCCAGAAATACATTTATGGCATCTATTATTAAGCAAATTAACTAATAGAAGACATTATTCCTACAGTTTTGAAAAATGTAGCCTTTTATATCTGGCCGAGAAAAGAGCTAGATTTGCAAAGTTCTAAAATGTATTATCAATGATGGCACTATAAAATGATCGACCTTTACTTATAACTCAGTTAAAAACTGAGTTATAACTCTAACCTTTAGTTATTTGAAACAATATGTATCAACTACACAACATGTCCAATAGAATTACACAAATGATCAAGGCCTAATTATAACTATACTCAAACTCAGTATTGCAAACCTCTAAGAAAAGCTCTGAATTCAAAACATCAGAAAAGGTGTATAGGGGTTAATATGCATACCACTGAATGTCTCAAAACAAAACAATGCTTTCAGTAACATAACAAATTAAAATACATTATTTCAGTGTTAATGATATTATGCATCGTAACAACTCCAAATGTAAAGAAAATTGCATTTATTGTTCTTACAACTTAAGACTGGAAGTTGTAAAACATGAATCGGAGACTTCAAGTATTGAGTTAACCTAGTAATTTTAAGGCCAAATAACTAGACTTAACCATATTAATTAAACTATGCCCAATAAGCTGTTATTGTTGAAGACTTCATATGTTCTCAGTTGGCTCAAAAGACCTTTATTTGGCAACATTCTTCAGAAGTGTGTGGTCTTTGACGTAGACTAGGGTAACCACATGAAATATTATAATTTTCAAGTACTACAACCTCAGTATTATCAAGTTGGGTATTAGGCATTATTTCAGCGGTTACTATGGACTTGTATACAATGGTCCGATGTGTAATAATTAAGAAAATCCTGCAGGAGGCGCCAAAGAACGCACAGAAGACATTCTGCTCGAGTAACCTGGGGTCTATGGCTTTTATGTCTTTACATATCGAGTATCATTTTATATTCTCCGGTAGGGTTGCTACTACGAACCACTCTCAATTGAGGACAGGAGTCGGAGCAGCGTTAATATGATGAATAATTGTTTTAATTATTTGACTATAGAAAGCCTAACTACCATTAAACAAAGGGTTTAGCCTGCAAAGTGGTATACCTTGACGAACATGATGTCGAGATAAGCCCTTTAAAGAGATCAAGAGTGTTACGCTACAAGAGATCAAATATATCTGTAGCAAATCCATGTAGTTAAATATACGCTTAGCAAAAGACAAAGTTGGAAAGCCTGACAATTTGTACCTGTGTTGAAATAACCTTACATAAGAAACTGAGCACAAATTGGGTTAGTCATCTTTATTTAAAAAAAAGAAATGCCTGGGACGTTTATTGAACCATATTCTAAACTACCACGATTTACAATTTGCTCGCCTACTGGCCTATATGGACAATAGCCTATATGTGTGTACACTTGTGCTCCTACAGAGGGAATGTGTAAGAATGCATGAATTATCACCGTCTCAAAATGTGCAGTTGACGAGTAAAGGTGCAGGAACATGATCGAAAAAGAAGATACTTATAAAGGACACAAAAGTGAGTTATGCCGAGCATCGATCAAAAAAAAACAAAAAACGGGCTATACTAATGTTTCCCTCTATCATACAACCACTACGGTCATCTTCTTTGCATCCGAATGTTGACCATTTTAAAACTCCGTTCAAAGGGATTAAAAAGTCGAGAAAAAAAACGTGAAAAAGAAAAAAGAAAAAAAAAAGATATAACGAAAATAAAGAGAAGGATGACGATTACAAAGAGGGAGGGCGAACAGAAGGGGAGAAACAATAGAGAATCAAAGCATAATAATATTCCTAAATGAAGAGGGAAATGTTGCCCCGCTCATTTTATTAATCAGACTGTCAATTTTACCCAAGAGGCCAAACCCAAGAGCAATCTAAAGCAGACTCAGATCAACCCAGGGACAAGCACCTCACTCCTCACTTCTCCTCTTCCCCTCCACTTGGATATATTCGTCTGACCGAAGGCCGCCTCCATCATCAACTGACAGCCCTCTCCTATTTATTTGCTTATAAACCTGTTACAATAAATGATCATTCGAGCAACGTCACGGGAGGACTTTAACAACGAACGGCAACCACTTTTTTGATGAATGATATTTTGGGCTATAGGAAGGATGCACGGGTCATTTTAAAGCAGTCGTTCGTTGATCGCATTCAGATTCTTGTATTTTTTTGCGTCTGGCTTATAAAAAGGTTTAGAGACAGTTATTTAGAGACAGTTGCCGAGTTGAATGCGGATTAGCTCCGTCACAACTCATTGGTGCACCAGCCCTGGACGAGTGTTGTTTTTTTTCTTGCGCGGCTTAATGATGGAGAGGATAAGAAAAGAGATGATATTGATGGAGAGGGGTCTGCACAGTCCCGTGGCAGGGAAAAGGCTTTCAGACACGGCTGGAAATTCAGTGCTGGAGGCCCTCGAAAATTCTCAACACAGTGGACGATTAAGCCCACGAATAACTTCAGCCTCGATCCATGGAAGTCTCGGAGACATCCCGACGAAAGGCAAATTCGAAATCGACAGTCTTTTCGGGACACACCACAACAGCGAAAATACCTCTTCGGCGGAAATTTCCTCCTCGGAAAGCAGGAAGAAAATGAGTTTATATCCTGAAGTTTCGCAAGACTCTGATATGAACAGCGATGTGGAGGTGGGATGCCCAACGCATCGCTCCCCGAGTCAGCACAAGGAAAACAACAAAGGTATTTTTTTTCCTTTGTAAAATCTGATATTTATTTTGTTTTGTTTTTTCTCTAAAGCAAAATATTCCCATATAATGTTTTTATTATTCTTGTTATTGTTATTGTTATTATTATTATTATTATTATTAGCAATAGTAGTAGTAGTATAGTATTAGTCTTATTAGACCCATTATTATTATTCTTACTATTATTATGATTTATTATTATTAGTATTATTATTAGTAGTATTATTATGATATTTATTTTATCACGTGGTAGTATTTACTTTAGTAAAACAACTAGTAATACTAATAATAAAATAATAATAACAAAATCATATTTTTGATTTGCTATCATAACAGCAACAATATCAATTGCATTGCCTATAAATAAACATTATTTTGTTAGGCTATTAGAGACTTCCATCACCATCAAAGATAAACAAATATATTATTTCAAAAGGGCTAACATCGATAACTATATTTTTCTTTTTTTAGGGTATTCAGACAGTAATTCTGGAACTTCCAATACAAGCTCAACCTCCCTCTCCAATCTGAACGGTAATTCAATCATGGGAGGATCAAACAGTTCAAATGCCGATCAAGTGAGAAGGTACCGGACTGCTTTCACCAGAGAACAAATCGGAAGACTGGAAAAAGAATTTTATAGGGAAAATTATGTTTCGAGACCAAGAAGATGTGAACTAGCCGCAGCGCTAAATCTACCTGAAACTACAATCAAGGTAGGCTACAGAACAATCTGTGTTGTTATTCTTAATGTGTGCTAGACACATGTATGCGACAAGGAGACATACAAATCACTTAATATATAAATGCATCTCTTCGCTGATACTATCAAATATATTACTTTGAAACAGAAAAGGATAATTATTTTCTACTCATGAGTACTGTTGTAATAGAGGCTCTACATGAACACGCATGCATGCGTGCGCGCGCACACACACTTTTCCACTCATTGATCACCTGGATGCGAAACCATACAGCATTATCTGTGTAGGCCAATAAATAAATAATTGAATTATAAAACCAGTTATCTCCTAAAAACGTACTGCGAACGTCAAAGTATTTAAATAGAAGTATTTAAGTTGACTGTTAGCTTTTTATTGCCACAGAATGTAATTACTGATAATTTTCATGCCCAGTCCATAGGCCTAGCGGTTGATAAAAAGGGAGTCCCTGCAGGAATAAGCTTGAATATTTTCCCTGTGCAGACATTTATAC
The DNA here is from genome assembly GCA_900302305.1 of Polymixia japonica. Taxonomy (NCBI): domain Eukaryota; kingdom Metazoa; phylum Chordata; class Actinopteri; order Polymixiiformes; family Polymixiidae; genus Polymixia; species Polymixia japonica. The sequence continues at coordinate 25,276 of OMKK01028030.1, forward strand.
AGTTTGCCCTCTGCTCTAAGCCATTCCCTAAAAACATTACCTACGCAGAACAAAAGTAAGTTCCCGTTACACAGCACAGCCCAGATACCTAAACACCCCAGGCCTATAACTTTGCTCTAGTCTTGAAATAAGCCATAGCAGCCTCAATATTGGGCCTCTTCTGAATGTGTTCACAGGTGTGGTTCCAGAACAGGCGGATGAAGGATAAAAGGCAACGTTTGGCGATGTCTTGGCCCCATCCGGCAGACCCAAGCTTTTACACCTACATGATGACGCATGCGGCAGCTACCGGAAGTCTCCCTTACCCTTTTCATTCCCACATGCCTCTACACTACTACCCGCATGTCGGTGTCACAGCAGCAGCCGCTGCCGCTGCGGCGACAGGTGCTGCGTCGTCACCTTTCGCTACTTCCATCCGCCCTCTCGATACTTTCCGTGCACTTTCCCATCCTTACTCACGACCTGAGCTCCTCTGTAGTTTCAGGCACCCAGGACTTTATCAGTCGCCCGCAGGCCTGAACAGTTCGGCGGCAGCGTCGGCGGCGGCTGCGGCCGCGGCGGCGG
>OMKK01028039.1:0-12753 GCA_900302305.1 Polymixia japonica
GACTCACATGGGGACCACGGCATCCAGACAACAGCACACGTTTTTCCCACCTTGCACACTATTTGGCCACAACAAATTAATTTGGGAACGCCTGAGAAGGACGGGATCCAGCCGGGTGTTGGCTAACAAACATGTAATGTATTTTCGGTGCGTGGAGTCTGCTCCATCAAGGAACTGCATGATTGAAAAGTTGGACGAGCTGAATATGTGTTTGCTCCAGTCACAAGTGATTCGCTAGAATGTGACCTAGATAAAATGGCTGTGAAATAGAGGGAGAGAGAAAGCTTGCGGGTGATGGAAGTAGAAATGATAACTAGTGCGATGTTGTTTTGAGAATATCACTCATAGATATGAATATCTGCAGCCATCATCATCATCATCATCGCTGTTACAGATAAACTCTTTGTTACATACATACTGTCACACACATACACAACAAACCTGATTTTCTTTCAAAACCAGGAAGTGAGGTTAGGTGTGAGCTAGCCCATATGAAGAAGATTTGTAAAAATCATCATATATGCTGTCAAATGTATAATGTTTGTGTATGTTTTCTTACATGATTACGCCCCCTTTCATACACGATCTGGATGCTTTGATGAACATGCGATGTTTGTCTATAAAAGGGGCCATTATCATGTAAGAAAATATACACAGCACATACACAAACATTATACATTTAACAATGTATATGAATTTTACAGATATGTTTCATATGGGAGGTTGGAGTTAAATCATTACATACAAGCAGTGAAACAGTTTCCTATATACAATGCTAATATACTGTATGTGTACGCTGCATGAGACACGTACCATCTACATCCCAAGAAACTATGGTAAATCAGAGATTTACTATCTCTACAATCTAACAGCTGAGTATGTAAACCAGCCAGGTGGGCCCATGCAGATCCAGGTTTAATGGACAGGTACACTGAAATACATTCACTGCACTAGATAACAATGCACTAACAGTTTGTATACCACACCAACTCAGTGTCATGATACCACATGACCAACATTACATGTAAGGTTTCCTCCCAAAGGTCATAAATATGCAAAGAACTCCAGCCTCAACCTACTTTTAATATTGTTTTAAATGTTATAAATGTTGTTTTCTGTGTTTGTTTTCAGACTACAAAAACATGAGCATTTCTTTGCGTCGCGTGGCGTCCGTGACCTAAATAAATCATCTCATTTGGAAGCAGGGCTACACGCGTCGCTGGATTATGACGGCCTTTGAACTATTCCTCCCAGACCGACGACTGGTTATTAATTCATCCATTCTTTTGAAAAGGGAGCCTCATTATCATCCCGATATCAATGCGTCCCACGAGAAGTCAGAAAGCCAAGCCGTCAAGATTTTTATTTTATTTTCCTTCACAGGCTTGTCAAATTAAAAGGGTCTGCCAGCGACACTTTGAGGAAGGCTCTCCAAAACACAGAAGAAAAGAAAAAAAAAAGATGAATTATGTAAGCTGTCTTTGAATATTACATTGTGGAGGCCCGCGTCCCATATGCCCACCGTTCCCTCGCTCAGACGAGGCATCAATTGAAATGCGCTGGCGCTGGCACAGTACAGCGGAGGTGAACTCATCTCCCTCACTTCCATTCCGCGTTATCGCTCCGAGCGGCGCAGGCCGAGCTCCTCCGGGTTTTCTAAGAGGGGAAAAAAAAAAAAAACCTTCGGAAGATAAGGGGAAGAGGAGACGATCGGGGGGTGATTGAATGAGATCTGCATTTGCAGAGTGAACTGGGATAACATCGGTTTCTTGGAAGATGACCGGGGTTCTGGGAAGTGCAAAGAAAAATAAGGTGGAGTGTCTCACTAATATTACGTCTGTTTTCCAACGTCAGAGCTGCTGCTTTCTATACTGACCCAGTCGTGAGGGCAGACAATTAGATATTAGGTAATGCAGATATGATCAGATCAAGGGTTTAATGGTTACAATGACAGTAGGACAATTGGGCATCACTTCTAAAGTAGGTCAAGAAGTCAATTATAAATAGATTTCTTTCTCTGATATGGAGAAAGTTATTAATGCCCTCGTATCCTATATCCATATATATATATATATATATATGTTGGTATCAGTCGGGCTCCACATCCAGATAGTGCAGAATGCTGCACTGAGACTTTTGACTCGATCCAAAAAGAGGGAAGATATTACTGCTGTTCTTGCATCACTTCAGTGTTCTCCCTGTCACCTAAAGAATCACATTTACAATCTCACTGTTTGTTTACAAAGCCTTACATGGTCATGCTCCTCGCACATTACTGAACTTCTGTCCCTGTATCATAATGCTAAGTCCTCTGATCAGGGGCTGCTGTCTGTTCCACAGTCTACAACTAAATCAAAGGGTGATGGAGATCTTGCAATGGTGGCAACAACTACCAGAGCTTCCTAATCCACTGAGGTCTTTAAAAAACAACTGAAAACATATTTTTACTCATTAGCCTTTAACTGTGTCTGACCTTTTTGCCTTTGTGTGTGTGTGTGTGTGAGTCTGTGTGTACGTGTGTGTGTGTGTGTGTGTGTGTGTGTATGTGTGTGAGTATATGTGTGTACGTGTGTGTGTGTGAGTGTGTGTGTATGTGTGTGTGAGTCTATGTGTGTACGTGTGTGTGTGTGTGTGTATGTGGTTGTGTGTGTGTGTGTGTGAGTGTATGTGTGTATGTGTGTGTGTGTATGTGTCTATGTGTGTACGTGTGTGTGTGTGTGTGTAGTTGTCTATGTGTCTATGTTTGTGTGTGTGCGTGTGTGTACGCGTGTGTATATGTGTGTACGTACATGTGTGTACGTGTGTGTGCGTGTGTGTATATGTGTGTACGTGTGTGTGCGTGTGTGTATATGTGTGTACGTGTGTGTGCGTGTGTGTATATGCGTGTACGTGTGTGTGCGTGTGTGTGGTTGTGTTTTTGATTTTATACTTCTTCTGCCTCCTGTGTTTTGTAAAGCGCTGTTTTCTAAATCGAATCTGTTCCGTGTTTAAATAAAGTTGACTTGACTTGACAAAAAGAGTGGGAGAAGCAGTGAACAGCGATGGGAGGGCAAACTCAAAAAAGGCAGGAAAAACAACAGAGACAACAGTAACTTTACATCAGACATGAAACACAAAGCTGAACTCCTGAGAGAAACCCCACCCTTAAAAACCTGATCCCTTATGGAAGCAACACAACTCCAACAGCTCAGTACAATATTCCACAATCTATTAGTTTTACTGCTAATCACTTTTCTCTTTCACGCTGTTGCTTTTATTGACCTTTTATCGGCGTAGCAGCCTCCTGCTACTTCACTGTGTTTCCTTTCCATCTATTTTGCTCGTTCCCTGCGAGGCAAAACAAAAAGATAATTGAATTGCACCCAACAGGCCTCCTGATAAGTCAATCCCATATTCAGAATGTTTCCATGAGGTCTCGCCGTACATGCATGATCATTTTCTGCCCAGATAGGCCTGTGCCTAATTGTTATTATTATAATTACTGGGATGGTAACAATTGTTTTTTTCTCGAGGACTAGGAGGATTGTGGTGCAGCTGTTTTACATCATTGAAATAAACCTTGAGACACCTTATTGGTAAATTATGTCAGTAATAACGACAGAAACCATTGAAAGAAGGGGTTAAACCTCGGGTTTAACATTAGATGTTTCTTCTGGAGATGAAGGAGTTCTCTGCTATGTCCTTATTGAGTAATGTGTCCAGCAAAACAGATCCACACAATCCAATAGCAATAAGGCCCTATTACTGTAATGCTGCAGACATTCACATAGGAAGACAGTCATATGATGAAGTGAATCATTCTGGCTGATTTTCAGATGTGTGCAAATATAATGTGCCAGGGAGATAATTTGCCATAATCCAATAAAGGGCATATGGAGATGTGGCGGATAAAGCAGTATTGATTACAGATCTGGAAGTGTGATGATGACAACCGCCAGCCATTAGAAATCATCCCTCTTCTTGAGTAAAGAGCTTAACTGGAGCCTTTGTTGTGCTAGGAAAAATAATTCAAACTTTAATCTCAAAACAAGCTTTGTGCTCTAGGAGTCACTAAAGAGGCAGACATCCTTATCGGCTCACGGAGGAAGATGGCGGTCCCTCCCGTCTCCTGCAACCCCCGGGCAAACTGCAAGATGAGTGTTGGAGATCTTCTCGTACTTAGATAAGCCTCTCTAATCAGCCCAGAGACCTGCTGCAGGACAGACAGTAATGATGACTTCAGGTGGGTCACCAAACGGAACCGACATGTTTACAGCGAGAACCTTACAGGCGGCAAGTGAGGGTAAAACTGAATAGCAAAATCCTGGAGATGATCCATTAGAAACAAACCGCATCCGTCTGTCATGTTATAAATACAAAAAGCTCATGACAAGGCACGCTCAAATCATTACTCTTAAAACAAAGGATTTTGCGTACGAGCGTGCATGCACGGAGAAGCCAGGGAAGGCTCCTTGGCAGAACCGTCCCACGTGCCGACCATCTGTTGAGGATCCCTGCGAGACGCTGGCGCTTCCAGAGACGCGCATGGCGGTAGGCCTCTGCTGAGTGGTCATCAGCTCCCAACTGAGCCCCACTGTAAAGTGCTCACGCTCTGCGGCTTGTTTAATTTCTCATTTGCTGTTAATCCATCATCCTCTCTGCACCGGTGGCACGCTGGCTGTTCTCAAGCACGTGCCCCTTGTGCCAGACACGGACCCGGGAGAGAGCAGAACCTCTGGCTGAGCGGTGTGAATTATGGAGATCTGCTGCACGCCAGAGACAACAAAGCCGGTCAGTCCAAACGTATGTAAACTGAAGCCAATGCCAAAGTCCAGTTACAGTTTGGAGAGTGTCAATGTAGTGATGTAATGTTGTAGTTGGGAAACTGGCTATGTGGCTTGTATGCTAACGTATATGTAAGACTAAAGTCAGGCACTGATGCTAAAACAAGATCATTATCTTGCCTTGTATGTCATTTTGTCAGAGTCAACATTAACATACATCATTTGCATGATTATAGTAATCAGGTCACTGTGTTATTAAGATTGTGTGCCAGACTGTCATCCTGCGTTGAAGAAAGCTTTGGCTGTATTTTTCTTAATAGGGTTAAGGATCCACAGCTACACTTCCCTTTCTTCTTCTTTGTTTTTGTTCAGTAGTCATGCTCACAAGGAAATCAATGGCATAGCAAATCAGAGCTCACAACATTAACACATTAAAGTCGTGCTCCAAAATTAAAGGTTTCAAAACAGATGGTCTCATTTTATGCAAATGTTATTATGCAAAAATAAGCCCGGAGGGTTGGCCATATTTTTTCGGCCTTTTAATTGGCAAAGAAGAGAGAGAGGTGCCAGACGTTGCAGGTGGCAAGGTTTCTTTAGTCACATCCTGAGAGAGAATTTCAGAGAATTTTATTTACTGTTATTTCCACCGGGGCCTTGCCACAGCCATCTGTATGTTAAAAAGTGAGCCCATTGAGCTTTGTGTGATCTTGCTGCCTCTCAAAGCCCAGTGAACTGATAATGTAGCATGCTTTTACTCACAGCAGGGGCTGGCTCACCACGGCAACCACGGCTCAGAATAAACCTTTGGTTAAAAAAGGTGAGCATTATAGTCAGTGCTCTTTTCCCTCCCCGTTCATGCCGTGAACGCACTCTGCTGCTGATTAGCACGGGTGAAGTTCTGGAGTGTGTCGGGATAATTAGGAAATATGATCAGTATGGTCCTTAGCGTGCTAAGGTCTGCTCAAGTTGCCTCCTCAAGACTTGCCCATTGAGTAGAGCACATTTAGCTTCAGACGGTGGTCTCTGAAACGCAATTCAATTTAATTAAATTCAATGTTCAGTGTGTTGGAAGGGAAATTTTCTTTGAAGACAGGGCTTACGGTAAAAATCACATAATAGCATATAATAAAAACACAGTAACACATTACATATACCATATAAACCAAAATCAGTTGATAAAACAGTCAATAAAATATAAAATACAATGTTGCTCATCAGTGCAAAATATAGAGCTCCCCTCCCAAGTGAAGCTGTCAAGCTCTTATGAAGAGCCAGGCAAAACCATAGGACCGGATCATCCCAAATTACCTCCATCAGTTCTGATGAAAGCCAGTTTTTTGGACGTTGACCAGATAAGCCTACGCAGAAGACATAAAGGACTCTTGAGATTCTCGATATCAGAACTCCTCATACTTAAAATATTAGGAAATGTCTTTGATGTTCGGTCCTCTTCCCAACATCAGTGTTTATGAAAATGTGCACTTCATCAGTGGTGTTTAGGATATTGTGTGTTCCTTTTTTTTCACTCCTTAGAAAGTCTGCTGTCTGGTGATCTGTCATCTGCTCACCAGTGGACAGGAATTACAGGAAATTGCAAGATTAACTGTTGGCACACTATACACATCAATAACATATGCAGAACTGCTGTTTTGGTGGTAACCTATTAACTGTGATAGCACAAAATTCAGTCTTTGGCAGTAAAAACGTTTTGGCTTATACAGATAGGCTTCAATTCAATTTGGTCAACAGCTGAATTTGAATTACAAAGGCGCTACTTTCCTTTGGAAAAAAAGTGTATGATTCTGAATCGCATTTTACAAAAGTCCTAAACATTTTTAATGTTTCATAGTGCTTTACATGATTCATATGCTACACATGCACAGTCTTCCTGAAGTAACTTTACCAGCACTGTAACTGAGATTTTGTTTGAATACCTCTAGGACATTCTGCTTGTAGAGGGGCAACAAAGCATACATGAGGTAACAGTGGATGTCATGATCCGAGCGTGGCTTGGCCTCTCCAGGGGACATCCAGGGTAAACAATGTAAATAAATGATGATGACTGGGACTCATTGGCACACCGTCACACAACCTGCACATTCACAATGTGTCTCATTCAGCATCCTGTATCTCCTGGTCTGGCATCTGGTACTGTAATCTCACATTTGTGAACAACAGTTATGTGGTAACCGGCTTTTTGGAAATGTTTATGTTATGTTTATGTGGCAAAGAAATTCAAAGCTCTATGAATAGTTAACAAATACAGTATCTGTGTATGTATCTAAATTGAATGAATTATGTTTTTTCCTATCCATCTAGACCAGTGTTTCTCAAACTGTGGGCTGAGGACCAATACTGGGGCATGAATCAATGCCTGCCGGTCCACGCCACTTTCTATTCAGTGAAATGTGTTAAATATTGTGTGCTGTTGCTCCTGCCCCTGTGGAAAAGACTATATTGGCCAAATTAAAAGGATGTGAAGATCATAGTAAGCCTGCTGACCCTGTTAGGGGACTTAGATGACAAAAGAGAAGAGTAGAATATAAAATATGAGGTTTAGTCAAGCAAATCCTGCCCTTTATTATACTGTTGCAAACCTTGAAAGATTGCTTGCAACGGTCAATGCAAGCTAGCAAGAATTTGGATTCAATTTCTTGTCTGACTATTTCTAAATGCACAAATAATGTACAAATATAAACCAGAATCATGTCAAACAGAGCTGTTAATTCTCATAAAGGTGTTCTACCTTTCGGTGGATATTTCCTCTGATATTGTATGCGAAAAATCATACCCTATCTTATTTACCCAAATCCCCCTCTCTAATCTAATTTAATATGTAAAGCTGTAATTGAACTGTTGCCACATTTGCTTTCACTAAAGTACCATGTTGCAATAACTTAACTAAATAGCTCTAGCTTGATATTAGATAAACTGACAAGTAAAAACAGGTAATTTCTGCTAGAAGGCTTTTATCATATTCTAAGCAAATAGATCTATTTGTTTTGTGTTAGGTTGTCTCTTTTTAACTGGAGGCTAGCATTTCTGCAAGTCTTTACAAATGCAAATTTGAAATCAAACCAATAACAACAGATTATTGGCAAATGCCACACTAATCTAAATAAAATAACTTGTAATTGAAACTTTTCTACATATCTTTATAGAAAAAATTTGAGAAAATAAAAAACTCTGTCTGAAATCCCACAAACTGTGGGCGTGTTCTAGAATCCTGTTAGAGCCCAGAGGATTAATTAAGAGTTATATTCAGGTATGCCAGCTTTTTAATCTCTTACATATGTGAATACCGTTGTCATGTTGTGTGTAAAAAGTGCCACTCCCAGTAACAATGATCACTTGACCTACTAATCTCCTGCAGTTTTCTTTGGAAACATGACAAATTTAATGTCAAGTCCATGAAGATATACGTGATTGAGACAGCAGGAAAATACGCCGACTGATTCGGAGACAACATTTGGCTAGGCCATTGATTCCTCCCATTTTCATTAAAACTGTCCTCCAAATCTAATTTCAGCTGTTCCTCGAAATGAAATTATTTTATCAAGGCAAGCATCAGCGCACGGCTTGCGAAACCATTCTGCACCATGTTGCCATTTAATTGTTGATGGACTCCATGTATTCAAGGCATTCACAGTCAGGGCAGAGACACATTTGCCAATAATCTCTTATTATAAGGGAGGGAGAAAGAGAATGACTTGAATGGTAGCAGAAGAGGTTTGTTCTGGCTGACAAGAATGGCAACTCAATGAAAGAGCAAGCAAACACAAAGCGAACACGCGAGGGGGGGATGATTAATAGTGAACTCCATTATTGAAAGGCCTCACTCATAAGATGTTTTCATCTCCCCAGGGAGCCAGCAAGCGGCTGCCAGTTCACACTGTTGTTTTTTTCATTACCAGAAATTTCCTCATAACGCCGTGGCAGAGGAAACAACACCCCTGGGGGCTCCGTCACCAGAGAACGGATGCTCTGAAACACCTACAAGGCCTCCGATTAATCCTGAGAGCATGTTACTGATTCAGTTTGCGTTCCCTCGATAAAAAACAGTGTCCTGTTTAAAACTAGGGCAGAGAAAGTGTTGAGGGGAACAGAACTGAATTTATAGCATGCACTTATTATTGGCTCCTTAGGTCATTTTTTCTAGGTTGGGTTCACAGGGGAAGTCCGAAAAAACGCGTCAGGGTTGGGCTGTATTTGTGAACGCCACCACCCATATTCAGTGACTGTGGTCAGTGATTTCAAAAGGCTTCAGTAATCAATCATTTCCTCCTACCAAGACAACGGGCCAAATTGTCTTCATTTTCCATTGTTTTAACCTGAAAGCAAAATTCAATCGCCCTCTATGAGAAGGACCGTTGGCACTCCTATGAATAGGCTATCAGTTAAGTAGACTGACTGCTCAAACGGCATTTTGAAAGCTTTTCGGAGGCAATAATGGACTGAGATGGATGTGGAGTGGACCTGAACATAGCTCATTAAACCGTGAGGTGAAAAGCTCTCTGCAGGCCCTCGACTGCATGGCTGAACAGCTCCAATCACCTCCAGTGAACCACTGGGGCAGAAGCTCTATTTAAAGGAGCTGCTCAAGTCAAAGGTGCTTTGTTATTTTGAGGAGCTGTTATTGTATAGAATAACAAGTAAGTCCTGCTGCAAGGTAACAGTCATCTCCAATGACAAACAACTCTCTTCAAAGGGCAAAGACAGCAACCCTTCACTGGATCTATATTTGATTTAATGGCATTTGCTTCCTGGGTGTTATTTTATTTTATTATTCATATATTATCATAATCACAACAAGAATCTTTATTGTAACGCAAACCTGTATTCAGATCTTTTAAATGCCACTGGAAAGGTAAATTATCTGGCCCCTAGAGACTGAATATTCTTGTCTCAGATGCCAAAGTAACAAGTGATTTGGGCATTTATCTTTACTATAAAAAAGTCTGTAACTTGTGTCAGCTGTCGAACTTGGTAGGCTTGAATTTGGCATTATGTGCGTGAATGAACACACCGAGATAAAAACACAGCTGGGTTTCATTTCTGTAACCTTTATACCTCCCAGTTGGTCTTATTAACCACATACTTACTTAGCTCCCACATGACTTGTTATCAGGGTTTACATTAAAAATGAATTTGCAGGTTCCACCAGACGATAATTCGTCATTAGACTAGTTGTAAACCCTGCTTTATCACCTGTTTAATTCTTTATGCAGATTGTGAGGTCACTGACCCTACAGGATGCGTCTGGCGGCCGTGAGGAAAGTGACTGCCTCGGTAATTATGCTGTAAAGGGGTTAAGGTCAATTAGAGAGAAAATTCTCGGAGTGAAATTGAATTAATGTTATTATATATTCGTTCCTACCTGAGTTAAGTGCCTCAGCTGTCAGATTACTCTGTTGCTGACGTTTGGCGAAGAGAGCCGTTACCACCTTTACAGAGCTAATTAACACTTCAACTCCGTGTCAATAACTCAAACCGCGTCCTCTTTATGGCTGTAAGGCTGCGAGGCTGCACCGGTTTATATCAAGTATAGTTGTATTTGTTGTGTTCCCATATGGTGTTATCATTTTAAATAAGAAAATAGAAAACAGATTTAATTTGTTCAATAACACACGGCCCACTGCCTAGAGATGAGGCAGCACAATGGGCCACAGGAATTGGGTGGAAATGAGGAGACCATCTCTTGGCTACAGACAGATAAGTGAAGAGCAGGTAATGGGTGGAAGCCAGCGGCGGGGGGTGTTGGTGGAGATATCTCTATGAAGCAGATGTGATGCCTGGGAGGATTTGGAGAGACACTGCTAGCTTGGAGGAATCATCCACTCTAGAGGATAGATACTGTAGCTGCCTCATCGGCTAACAAACGCGTTCAGTAAGCAGTTTCTGAGTGCTGGTAAATTAGACAACTTCTTAAATGCCAGAATTCAGTCTTTTGAAGGATTTGAAACCATTCTGTCTGGCAAATATATTTATCCGCTTGACATTCACTGCCTAAGGGGTTCAGAATCAAGATTGCAGTTGACTATATGATGTTTTCAACAGATAACCGATGGTTCAATGCCAAATAGCCTACTATATAATAATCCAACAAAGACATTTGCAGCTCTACAATGGAGTCAGTTGGTAACTAAAGGAGATATCCTAAAGAAAGGTAGAATGCTTTTGAAAGCTTAAAAGATCACCAGCATTCCTCAAGACAGACTGCGACTGCCCTTTACCTGACAACGTGGCCCACAGGAAGTCAGCCCGAGTCCCAGACACGGGGAGGAAGAGCTGTCACCGTATCCCTTATCATCCACCACAGCATTGTGGATGTCATGACTCCCGCTCTTTTCGTTTCTTCCCTCGCTTTTTTCTCCTCCTCCCTCCGAGCTTTGTCATTTTTCCGTGCTATTCAAGCGGTTTAGGCAACGCACATAATCTTCAACCACCCAGGCAGCCCTAAGCCTCAAAGAGTCACCCAGATATGGCAGATGGGGGTGAGCTATCAGCTAACCTGTAACCGTGGGCCTAAGGCGATAATCATTTCAAAACTGCGGGGGAAAATGGTTTTAATAGTCCTGTAAAGGTAACGTTTGTCAGCCTTATCTCACCTGGCAGATGCATCGCAGGGAGAGCGGGTAGAACAGGGGCAGGGAAAGGAAGAATCAGCTGATAACGTTCCCTCCTCAGGGAAGGATGAGTCCGGAATTAAAAAAGTGCTTCCTTCAGGAGAAAGTTTATGGGATTAAGGTTGGTCACTTCCGCCCCTCTTCCTCCTGCTCCTCATGGTCTTGGACCCCCTCCTCACCTTACCTCATCCTTTGTCCTTCCTCTGCCCAGCCAGCTGTTACCCTCTAGAACGAGGTTTGAAGGGTCATACTATAGGTTTGACGTAACCTTTCCTCCACGGTCCCCTCAGGGTTCACGTTGTATTTCATTGCGACCCTGCCGCCCTTTTGTTTTCCTCATTATAGTTTGTCCGCGGAATGCCTGACTGACCATTGGCATGGCAACGACATACGTGACACTCCGTCTGGTTCGCCCAGGGCTCCTTTCATGATGGAAAAGATTCGACAACGGCCTGTCTAAATTGAAACACCAAACCCCTGTTTTTCAAAGGCTTTTCTTGGCAGGTTTACACCTGACCTATTGGGGAAGTCAGAGGTTTTTATGTGGAACGCTGCCCTGTGTGTGCAGTGTTACGGGACAACCATAATATTCCCCTGTGAATAGACTTGGACTCAATCTCTCACTTCAGCTTTTGGCATTTGAAGGTATTTTCACTCTGGGCAGTTTCAGCTTTACGTGTGACCCCGAATTGTTCATTTCTCTTTCAGCCATAGAACTTTAATGGGACGGGTATGGAAAAAAGTTTATTGTTCCCAAACCAAATTTGCAGTAGTTTTGTATGGAAAAACAGACCTTGTTCAATGCAGTTTGCAGGAATACATCCACAAGCATCCCCTGCAATCACTTTGAGTCCAGTTGGACAAGAGTACCTCCTCTCTTGATGAGCGATTGTCATCTGCCGTGCACCTCTGACAGTGATTTCTCTTTAATGGCCGATTGAGCACGTCACCAGTCACTCTGTATCCTGCAGTTTGATAGGCTGCAGGCAGAGCAGTTTGACAGCAGTGACAGCTACTGTCATCCTCAGTCAAAGTAATGATGTCCCAGCAATCAGCTGGGAATGAAAGGACTCTGGCTTCTTGTGTATCGTTGCGCGTAGAAAAAAAGAAAAATAGGTTTAGAACTCTGCAACATCTGGTGTGGGTTGAACTAAGAGAGAGAGAGAGAGAGAGATAGAGGCAGAGAGGAGGTGATCTATTACCACGCTCGCAACCAGACGGGAAGGAGGTCGTTCCACCAAGCACTTCTCCCTGTGCCGAATCACACTTTGAAGTGTTTAGTGGTGTTTAACATTCCCATTACGCTGCAGGCTAGCGATAACTTTAGACACACCGATCTCTCTCTCTCTCTCTCTCTCTCTCTC
>OMKK01028040.1:0-10428 GCA_900302305.1 Polymixia japonica
AGGCTTACCCTAAGGTCATGCTTTCGACAACACAAATAAATGATAGGCGAAGCAGTTTACAAACTAGAGAATAAACTACTTTTATCGTGAATAGCTACTCACACCCCTTTCTGGAGTTGTTTTATTTTTATTTTTGTGCACACGCATGCATACACGCGCGCGCACCCACATTCACACACACACACACACACACACACACACACACACACACACAAACACACACACACAGCCATCTCACTGGCATTTCTAACTGTTCCTTAGGTCATACCAAGCCACAGAAAGCCGCAGTGCCTGTTGAGTACCACACCCAAAACCCAGCACCCAAAACCTGCCACCCAGACTACAACCAAGATCGCTCCTCTCCTCCCAGAATCTCCTCCATTCAGTCTTCATGGTTGACCCAGACTCCTTCCTATTTGGCCCGTTTTCCCAACGTAATGCCCTGCGACCCCCAGGGTTCCTCCCTCATTCCTCCATCCTTCCACCCTCCTCCCATTCTCCCACAACCTCACCCATCCCAGTCTTACCACTTCTCTTCCACACCCAGTCATCGTCATATAACGCCCCAGCAGGGGCTGCCGCTCCGGCCTGTCCCCCAGACCAACTACCCCCTTTCCTGGGGTGCTGGTGTAGCGGGGTTCCCGTCAGGGCCCCAGGTTCCCTGGACTCAGCCACCTGAACCTCCAGGGTGGGGGCTGATGCAGGGTGTAGAGGGGGAGGCTGAGAGGAGCACAGCACCAAGTCCACAGGGAAAGAGTGATGGAGGAGACGCACACAGTGGAGGTGGGAGCAGGCAATTGTCCCAGGAGCTGGACATTAAACCAGGTGAGAAGAGACATTACAGGTGAATATATACTGGTGATATAGCAGATGTAAGATGAGGTATCAGTATCTACCTGTGTGTTTGTGCTTATTTGTTTTTTAAGAATTTGTCCCTCTGTCTGTGTGTTTGCATGTTTATCTAATGTATGTGTGTGTGTGTGTGTGTGTGTATGTGCTCGTGCATACGCAGTTCGTCTGTCCAGTGGCCATGGAGAGACCAGTGATAGCAGCAAGGATTCCAGTCAGGCAAACGCAAAGATCAAAAGCAGAGACAGGAGGAAGAGGAGGGAGGAGAAGAGAAGAAGAACAGAGCGCAGCTCCTCAGATAGAGAAGGGAGCAGCTCTCAGGAGTAAGTTATGAATGGCTTGATAAACCTCTTTTATCTTTCTCTTTGCTCTATGAAAAACTAAAATAATCCTTTCTGCTTACAAGCAAACTTGTCTCCACATCTACTTACCAATCCACCTATCCTTCCTACATATCTACCTACCAACATCCCTTCCATCTGTCTTTCTATCTAGTCAATTATCTTACCTTCCAACAAACCTACTTACCACAGTAGCAACTATCTACCTTCCAGTCTTCCTCCCTCCTTACCTGCCTGCCTGCCTGCCAATGTTTCCTACTTCCTATGTACTTATGTACCAACTACCACACCTCCCTCCCTCCTATTATATCCTTCTATCTACCTACTAACCCCTGACTAACTATGTTGTTGCTGTTCTTCTCCTCCAGGTCATCTAGGACTTCTAGTGCAGTTGTTGTTGCCTCTGCGGCGCACGGCTCAGGAAGCGACATGCCATCAGAGATAGGCAGTAGTAGTACGAGGAGGAGCGGCGGACTGACCTTCAAACCACCGAGGACGGCGAAAAAGGCGAGGGAGAGGACCAGGAGCAAGGGGGAAGACTCTGGGAGTCACAGAGAGGAGAGTCCGACGGTGGAGGTCGACGCTGAGCAAGACGGAGCAGAGGGAGAGGACAAGGGAGAAGAGCAGGGGGAGGAGGATGGACCGGGAGAAATGGACAGAGATGCAGAAGAACCAGTCGATGAGGATGACGACGACGTGATGGAAGACAAAGAGAGCGGCCAGAGAGACGGAGAGGAGGGGTGTGTGAGAGAGAATGAAGGAGAGAACGGAGAAGAGGATGAGGTGGACGGGCAGGAACCAGAGGATCCGGGAGAAGACGAGGAACAGTCGGACGGAGAGGTAGACGAAGAGAGCGACGGCGACGAAGGTTCTGACACTTCTCAGGACGGAGAGGTGGAGGAGCACGTTGGCGAAGGGGATGAGGAGAAGGCTGAGGAGGAGGAAGAGGAGCAGATGAGTGGAGAAGCCGGGGAGGACTCCCAGGCAGGAGAGCCAGAGGAGACCGATTCAGATGACAGCATCATCTCGCCCCAGGAGCACAGGTACAGTACAGTGCTAGTCACAGTCAAATAAATACTATATTACACCTTTATGATGATGATCGGTTCAGCAATACACTGAGTCGTCGTGATGAAGAAAACCTTTATCACAACAAAAATGAAGAGGATCATGATGGAAACGACAGCACTAAAACTTTACATAATCCTTTATTTCTAGATCTAAAAAGACACACTGTGCCCCAGAGGAAGAGGAGGCCATTGACGATGAAGACGATGGAAAAGAAAGTAAGACGGAAGACAAGGATGACGAGGATGATATTGAATATCTCCTCGCACCTCAAGCAGAGACACAGAAAAAAGAGTGAGTGGTGTTTCCCCCCCCAGTCACCACTGATAGTAAAAACGTCTTCCAAGTATTGCCCTTACATTTGTTTTTACCTTCTTTCAGAGAAAAGGACACAAAAGCCTGTGACAGTCCCAAAGGTATGGTCATTCAGAACAAAGATTATTTGTAGGAATGCCTAAAAAAAAAGCACACCGTATGGCCTAGCAGTGATGATGATTTCTCCTCTGTTACATTTATTTTCCAGCCTTAAGTGAAGACTTGGAGACTTTCTCAGAGGAACTGGACAGAGAGACGAAGGCCGTCCAAGACCCCGAGTCTGATGAGTTTGACCACTTCTATGACTAACAAAAACTGTTGGTAACTACAATCGAAGACCTCAGACCAATGGACACAACCTACCTCACTTTACTTCTCGGGTTGAATGCACTGCTTTAAAACAAGTTTGAATTTTCTTGGCTATTCGGCACTCTAGTCATTGTATCCAGGTAGAGGTTGTCATCAACTTTCAAGTAACTGAATATTTCATCAGTAGATATTACAAAATATATCTAGTGAAATGCATAATTCTCATTAAACATCCAAACATCTCATACCTGGAAGCAACACATTTGACTGGACTTGGCTGGGCAAATATCAAAGAATCCTGTAATTTAATTCCTGGAGTGGATACACAAGTATCCTCTATCAAGACGAGATGTTTTAAACAGGAATGGACACAACTTGTCCACAACTGTGATGCAGAGGCAAGAAGCATTTTTCAAATCATAACAACTCTCTTGTTGGTTTGATTAGAGAATGCACAAAACAACACAGAGGGAGATATAATAATTTATTGAAAAAAGAAAGCATTATAACTGCTGTTGGATTTGAGAAATTGATACTCTACCACAAGCAAGACAGCGCCATACAAAGCACATAACTGCTGAGCAGGCCACCTAATGCAATTAACTGTTGTACAAAAATAGACAAACGGGTGAGTCTGATTTAATAATCCAGTGGACCCCTTTCTATTTGATTTTTTTTTAATACACTTTACATCAACACTCCTGGAGAGGGCAGTAAATTCAACAATTC
Source organism: Polymixia japonica (assembly GCA_900302305.1). Lineage (NCBI taxonomy): Eukaryota > Metazoa > Chordata > Actinopteri > Polymixiiformes > Polymixiidae > Polymixia > Polymixia japonica. The sequence continues at coordinate 3,612 of OMKK01028040.1, forward strand.
ACCATGCCCCTGTTGTATATGGCATTCAAACTGAACCCACCAAATGTTTCAAGGTCCTTACAACACAGCTCATTTCTGATAGAGGTGAACATCTCCACATTAGATCTTCACCACTTGACATGCCAAACAGGGGCTGACCCTCTTCCCGTCCTCCAATGGGGCGCTGCGCTGGATGAGCAGCCTGCCATAGGTCCCGCCCACCTGCCCCTTGGTCAGCCGTCCAGGGTTGACACATACGCAGCCAATTACGTCCTATAGACAGATAAACGCTCGTTTTAAAACACATAATGTGTAAAGGATCAAGAGGTAAGGTGGTGTGGAAAGGATGAAATCATAAATAGATCCACACAAGAATTAGTGTGACAAGTTGTATGAGTGTGATTGTGTTCACTGTATCTGTGTGTGCTGTGGTTTTGACTGTTGCACTCCCTCCTAAACTGCAAAAGAAATGTAATCTTAAGTTAAGTAGTCCCAAACAATTCTCCCAATGGAGTGTGATAATTCCACTTACTTCCAATGCAGTTTCAAAACGTATCTGAATTAGGTGTCAGTATATTGAAACAAGGCAGAATAAGGCAGAACACTCAGTATCAAGAACATTATAACACAAATGTATTTAAGTATTTAAGCCCATCCTACTGTTGCCCTCATTATAAATCAATCTAGAAAAGGATGTCAGCTAGATGCCTCTGTGTGTGTGTGTGTGTGTGTTGTCACAGTGAAGAGGGGTTGTGCACCTTGATGAAGTAGCGCAGCTCAGAAGGAACAATGAGGACATCGGGGGTGAGAGGCATCTGGCCGTAGCTCTGGAACTTCTCATAGTCCATGTTCACCTCCTCCACGGGTGGGTACAGTGGGTAGTAGCTACACATCCACACAGGACAGGGGAAAGTGACAGGCGGTCGTCAACATGAACCTTCAAAATAAAAGGATTAATTGTCAACCCTGTTTAGATTTTATTTTTCTCCCACCTCCTCTGGGTCAGCATGTGCTTCAGGATGCGGGAGAATCTGTCCGATCCAGCGGCACTGTAAATAAAACAACGTTATAGTTGAAATAATGATGTGTAGCAACAGCATGCATTATAAACAGCTGTGAATGAGGCGAGACTGAGATACGTGTCATGTTATGATCATTAGATTACACACGTTTAAATATTACTAATTCATTGTTTCAACTTAGCCTATAGAGAAATGGATTGGATACTGGATGAAAATGATGGTTCTTCCGATTATACACAGACTTCCTCACCAGCTGATCTCCTCTGCACCCATGTGGAACAGGATGTCGGTGGAGGTCAGGCCGAAGGTGACTCCCTCGATCAGCAGGGTGCAGGGGTCAGGTACCAGGGTCACGCGCTGCACGACACAAACATACAGACAAGCGTTACGTGGTAAATGTGATCATGTGACAACACTGTCTGCCCTTCTCACTGACAAAGAATGGAGAGTTTTCTGGGTTCAGTTCCTCTGATTGACTCTTGTAGAGTCAAAAGTAATCTGACAGTTTTTCGCTATTCTCAATGTCCATTTTCCCTCTAATTTAAAGCTAGTATTTGGCAAAAGCAGACAGCTGGTTGGGGTGGCTTGTAATCTGAGCAACTCTAGTAAAGGTGATTACATCCAGGATGTTTCAAGGAAACACTGCCTTATATACAATGTAGATTTTACATGGAAAAAAGTTGATGGTTGTGTGTATTGTGTTACTTTTAAAGAAAGTTACTTTGAGAGAGGACAATATCAAACGGAGACTATACTAGTGACTCGGCAGTCCAGTGTTTGTGTGTCTGACCTGGGCCTGGTCCTTGTTGAGGTCTGGCAGGGTGAAGGGAGGCTGTGGATAGATGAAGAGGTGGTGGATGTCTCTCTGGGAGGGCACAAACACCAGCCGACAGCCAACGCTAGAGAGAGGAGACGACAACTAATGTAGCAGACCAACGTAGACACAACAAAGAGAGTGTTCCTATAATAAACGTACTACATATGTTTTCCTCACTGCCTGCAGCAGTTTGCTTCAGAGGGACGGGTAGCAGACGTACCTTTTGGTCCCTTCCACGATGCTTTCAACACACCTGGAGAAAATGGCCTCAAACGTCTCAGTCACCTGGGCTTTCTGTTAGAGAAACAGCGTGACGGTCAACTGAAGACATGCAGCACATCATTACAGAGGAGTGAATGTGTAGCACAGCTGCTCTGCCTGAATGCCTTTAATAATAACTTTAATATCTTCGCCTGGATCCCATGCCTGTGACTTTGAATTTCACAATTCATCGATCTGTCCAGGGATTCCTTTGACCAACTCAATATTGCATTGCAGGCACACCAAGTGTCTAATTGGATTTGTGCCGTTGCACAAGAGGCATTCTTTTCTCACTGTTAAATGCACAGAACTTCATACCTCCAAGTGTTAAGCTGGTGAAGAGTCAAACGGTATGTTCCCCGTGGAACCTACCTCAATCTGTTCATGTTTAGAATCCACAAAGGGTCCCAGCTGTGGAACAGAGAGGAGAGAAGAGGGTTGAGGAACAAAGACACCACATATGATCATGTCAGGAGTGTGTGCCATCTGTGTGATTCTGTGTATGTCGTGTGTATGGAGAAGACCACAGAGAGTGTCATGCTTGTGAGAGTGTATACAAGACAGTCAACACACCAGCAAGCACACGTCGGGCTGTTCCCTGATGATGACAGTGATCAAGTCCAGCAGAGGGTCAAAGGTCAGGCTGTCAGATGGGGTATATGGTCCACAGGCCACCAGAACGCTCACTGGCTCTGGAACTACATGAGAGGAATACAGTGTGTGAGAGGGGCAAAGAGAACTGAAAGGGTGCAGTCAAACCCAACGCCTGTCCTTTCAGAAGGGGGCTAGACAGTAATGCTGTTTTTAAACCACCACGAAAGAAGAGATGGTTACAGAGAAAGATCAAAGAGTGCCACAGAGCGAAGACAGACCGCAGGCCATAGCCCTTGGTAATAGGCTGCCTTGTACACTTTCAACCAGAAATGATTCCTTACCGTCGTCCATCTCCTGCTTCACCTCAGGTGAGTAGAAAGGAAGAGGGACTCCCTGAAAAAAGACAAGACTATCAAGAAAAGAGAAACAGCAAGGAACCCCAATTCTGAAAGTCTGCGACTAGGACCCACCATACTTGGATATCGATACGCAGATTTGTTCACTCTGCTCTCACAATGCTGTGAAAACATCATCCTTGCCACTTAGCCAATTTGTTAAGGAGGGCAGAGGAGTCATACTGACCTCGTACAGTTTAGAAGCCACCAGCTTCCTTCCGGTTGTGTTCATCCCCTCCATCACTACCACCTGGGAAGAGAGACGACAGACACGGGTGAGTTCTAATTCAACATGAATAACCCCACGTTCCCTTAAAGTAGTGACACAGTTCCTTACAAGTGACAGATCTGGACAGTACTGCTAGCAGCAGCATTACACCTGAACGCGCTCATCCACTGACAGGTTGAACGTCACCTTCAGACGGGTGTGGAACATCGACGTTCCTACAAGCCCTGTTTGTTTTCTCCTGTGAAGGAATCAGTGCTGTCAGAGTTCTCGGTCAGACGCTGGGCGAGTCTCCTCCCCAGGTCCTTGGCATGCTCTTTTACTCTGGGTGGTGCTATAACCTGCTGCACACGAACCTCAGCGCAGAGGCAAAGGAGAGACCACCCCTCAGAATGTGTGTGTGTGTGTGTGTGTGTACGGACATTTAGCCAACGCTCTTATCCAGAGAAACTTACAGGGTGCAACAGTGGAATATGCTTAACTTTCTTACTTGGACCACTAACATTACAAGCAACAAATAGTAAGGAGAGCATTGGTCAAAAATGTCCTTTTTGTGATTGAACATGTTAAAATAGGACATTAATAAATAATTTGTACAACCTTGGAGCACATGTCTGTTTCAAAACCTATACAGCGATAGCCACTGTAGAAGCCCCTCGCACCATCAGTCCTGCAATAGTACCGCAGAATTATTCAAATAATTCCTCTAGTGGGATTTGGGGGCAGTGTACTATGAGCGTAGGACTTCACAGTGGCTAAATCCACAACATGATCGCACAAGGCATGAGAGATCCCTCTGCTCACCTGACCAGGAAACAGGGAGTATTCTCTGAGCTCTGATAGGTCCACAGGCACTTGCTGACCCCCTTGCTCTGGCCCAGCCTCCAACACAACAGAGTGTGCGTTAAGTTTTCCGTTGCTGTCGCAGCACACCTGACCCACCACAGTTACATTATCCTGGAGGTAGAAACACAAAAATACCAATTCATAATTATTATTTCTATAAAACCAATGTCAGTTGGAATGGTAGGTGGACTGCGTGTAGAAAAAAGCCCATGCTGCATTCTAGTAATAGGCCGGGTTATAACCCCTACAGGGTTGCAAAACCTTGTTGATCACCTTTGTTCAATTTTCCATGACAAATGTTTTTCTGTGTACCTACAGCCAAATGGTAGTTTTTGTAAACCCTACCTGCTCCCAAACCAGGTCTGCATCCACCTTTCTTCCCATACCCCAAATACCCTTCATATGCTACCACCACATTATCTTCACTCTAGATTTAGAATTGTTCTGTTCAAATAAAGTTAAAGTATAACCCAATTTGAATGTCGCAGGTTTTGTTTTGGCTGGCTGCAACTATCACTACAAAGTTATACATCATTCATAATTGAAACCCGTTTTGTTTTCATGACAGTAGGACCCCTGGTCTGTACCTGAGCAGGCAGAGAGATAGGGGAGAACTCCTCGATGCTGAAGTGAGTCCTCAGTCCCTCCCCCAGCTCCTCGATCTTCTCCGTCAGCACTGGGGAGGAGACACGAAAACATCTCAGCTGTCACCGTTATCTGAACATGTGTCCATAGCAGGTTCTGTCACAGTACTAATGCTGAAGAAGACAGGGTTCCTACACGCTTTCATTTTAACATTACATACGTTTCCCAAGACCTTAATCTCCTGCCTAGACGTGACGATTTTGGTCAATGTTTTATATGATGTATGAAGGATGATATCAATATGAAGGTTATTGTTTCCAACAATATAAGTATATGGATATAACTGCGATAACAGTAATTTCTGGATTCTGGATACACAGATAGGCTCCTCCCCTTATGGCTCTCACCATTCCGAATATCACGGAGCCTCTGGAACATGTACTTGTAGCTGTAGCTGAGTGTGTCTTCAGGTCTCTCAAGGAGCTCCAGCTGGACCCCAGGACCATGGCCCTTCCTCCCCGTCCACTGAGTGCCCTGGTTGTCCCCAAACTTAACCACCACATCCCCCTTAGCCCCACGCTGGCTGTACTTCTGTGAGGGGGTTACACTGCAGAGACAGAGACCGGGCAAAGTTGGATGACAGTAAAGCACAGTGCTTTCCAAATTTGACGATGGTAGTCTCTGTGTGAAAAAAAAAAAATATGTGTAGGGTGGGGGATGACAATTATATCAAATGACAGTGGTTTTGTGTAGCTGAACCCGTGTTGGTTCGGGTCATTTTGTACCTGGGAGAGAAGCTGGCAGGGGACAGCAGTAGACCCGGGCTGGTCAACAGAGCTGCAGTCCTCTTAGAATGGGGATGCTCTGGGGTGGTCAGAGCACGCTTCTGAGAACCCTACACCAGAGGTGGAAGAAGCAGGTTCATAAAGTAGAAATACTAACCATGAATTTGCTCCACCAATGCACCAAATCAGCTGATTCTAATTAACACAAGTCTTCAGCTAGGTAGGGGAAACCAATTAGTGCATACATAAAAAACCTCACAAATGGTCACTTTGGTGGACACCGTTCAAACACCTAAACCTAAACCTTTGGGCATTGATAGGAAGCTAAGCAGAAGGCTAACTAGTTAGCCACATCTTGTATATCAGCTTTGCCATGCTAGTGCATATTTTTTTTCTAAAATATGTTGGAGCGTTATAGAATTACTTCAGATGTTAACAATGACAAGTCAAACTGAGAGCTTACCTTAGCAGGAGTAGAGTAACAGTCCAGTAGACTCTCCTCCTCTTCTTCAGCTTTAATTCTGGACAAACCGGGTTAAGGTATAAAACACAACGGCAATACCGGACTTACTAGCCAGACAACCCATATCCTATCTTAAGAAAAGGTTGCTGCTTGATACTGGTCTTTCTGTGTGTGTGTGTGTGTGTGTGTGTGTGTGTGTACTGTAGAGGATACAATTCCTGCAGCGAGTGGATGTCTCTGGTTCTGTTATGTGGTTCTTCCCGCCTCAAGTTTTGTTTGGATTTGTGCTTCTTGTTTAAAATCTGCGAAAAATAAGTAGACACACAGTATATAAAACACATTGAGGTGATGTATATACTGTATAAAGTTTGATTTTTTTTATTGTCATCTGAGCCCTCAAAGCCAAAAGACTTAACACATTTAAAGGGATGTGTAAACTTTTGATATCAACTGTGCACGTGGGTTTGTGTATATACTGCAATATATTATCAACATGACAAACAACTTATAAAACTTTAAAAACTGAATTTAGTGCAAATAGACTGATTTGCATTTAGCCACTTGTAAGAGGTGATAACCTCAAGGACAGGAATGAAGGAAACGTGTACAAAATATTCAAGTAGACAGTCTGGTTCCCTCACCTCATGTTCAAATTGGTCCAATGTGTCTATGGTGAGTTTCAGTCCATTTTTAGTGGTGCTGAAGGCCACCCACTCCTGCACAATCTCATGCCCCTGCAGCCTGTTACATATACACTGCTCCAACACTGAGAGAGAGAGAGAGAGAGAGAGAGAGAGAGAGAGAGAGAGAGAGAGAGAGAGAGAGGAAGAGAGAAGGAGGAGGA
>OMKK01028040.1:10448-29607 GCA_900302305.1 Polymixia japonica
AGAGAGAGAGAGAGAGATGGATAGAAAATGATCAGGGAAAAAGGCTGACAATCACAGGGTAAGGGAACGAGAACAGATAACAATTAGCTGCAAATAACTGAGAAAACATTCAAGCAAGTCTGCTGAGGCAACTTCAACTTAATAATACAGTGATAGCTAGACCCAGTATTATAAATTTAAAGTGGAAAGTTAATTTCAGCCACTCTAGCATCAAAATTCAATTGACATAACAGTAATGTTTCCTCTATTTCACTGGAATAAAATATCTTAGTAGCTTTTCTGACTTTGTCAGAACTAAACTATCTGACATTAGCTGACTATTGTTACTTACTCTTGTCCAGTATGGAGTCGTCTTCACAGGTTACACCAAACACGTCCAGCTCTGAATTTATACTTTCTATAGTGACCGATGCCATTGCTTTATAATATATTTAGATTATTGGGTAGCTTAGTTTACTATGCGAGTAACGTTAATTCTCACAAAAACGACGTTTTTGAAAGAATTGAAAGAATGCAGGAAAGACAGTTAACAAGTCCAATGTTGTGATAATAGCTTGCAAGACAAAGCCAACGACGCGATTCTCGTACAAATGCAGCAATTCCCAAACATTGGAGCATAAAAGGGCTAATTAGTATATGCTAGAAATAACATGTCAAATGTAAGCAATATTAAAATAAATCTACTGTCCCTGTCTATTTCATTTTGCCGCGAAAAAGTGCTGTCGATGTTGGCGGCCGGAATTTGCGTCAAAGCCAAAACAACACAGAGCAGCGGAAGTCAGTGCTGAAATTGGCGCCACCTGAAGGCCTGTTTGAGAACGTCTCTGTAGCTTTTCAACCTTCCAGCCTTTCAACGTCAACTCTTATCAGGCAAGACCTTACATCCAGTCTGGTTTCATACTGTACCTGTCAACTGGGCATATATAATCCATGATCTGGCATGATCTAATCTGAAAACAGAACAGCAATTGCAAATTCAGGTCATTCAGATTAAATATTTCCCAGGGTTCCCACCATAGAGAAGTTGTAAAACTTTTTAAAAATTAAAATTGTACTTTACTTACCGTTTTTCAGATCAGAAAAGTTCTGAGGGGTCTGATGATTCTGCCATTCGATGTTTACATTTTGCTATTGATATTTGTATTATACCCATCTGCACATGGACATAATGCCTGCAGTTTCAGTATATAACATACAGTATATTCAATATACACATATAGTACTGTACATGTGTAAATCCAAATGAGTAGTAGTACTAATAGTAAAGGTAGAAGTGGTGCTTTAGCAGAATATTATTTTAAATGTATAGAAGCTATAGTAGGAATAGTGTTTTACCAGAATGTAGAAATAACGGGTAAGAGATTTTGAAGAGATTTTTTTATGAAGCAACTACAAGTATGAAGGATTTTAATATGTTTCTTACTGAAGCAATCACACCAATCAAAATAATAATTTCAGAGATTTCTAAGTGCGCTGCAGCCACTGCTACCCTGACTCTAATGACCAGCACAATGGATGGATGGATGGATGTTGTGAGGGAGGCCTGTAATGAGAGGACTTCCCTCAAACAGGTAGAGATGATGAGGAAAGAGAAAGCACAAATGAACAGAAATGAGAAGTATAAGAAGGAAGGCGTGATAGGCATTAGACAATGTTGTGAAGCCATCAGTCAAATAAACTAGCCTAACATTAATCTGGGACAGTGGAGATGAACATGCCAACTGTAGCTGTGGAAAGACAACCAAATATAGTAACCAGACCACACCTTAAATAGCCACTAATATATACTCAATATATACAAAAGAAATTCCCTCCACAGTATTTAGTCCAAAACAAAACTCAATGTAAGGAACAGAGGGGGTGAAAATTCAAGGATTCTCAGATTTCTCTCCTGGTTGGCTCATCACTGTCCGAAGGTGTTTCCATCTGCTGAAGTAATCAGTGAACATAAAGAGTTTAATTCAGTTTGAGCTGAAACGTCTCAAGAATTGAAGTATTAATTTTAGAATTGTTTGGTGACTGATCTGCGGTCAGCACTTGACCATCTCATTCACCTGTGCTGAGTAGCACCTGGTCCTGGGAACAAACTTCCATGATGTCACTCTCCTCAGAGTCTCACGGAAGGATGCTGAAAGCTCACAGGTGTGACGCACCTGGGACACAGACATGTATATGCATACTTAACCTTAACTGATAGTTCACTTTATTAGCATCCCAACATGAGTTCATGAAGACAGTCAACCACGACTGTTGGTTCCTGCGGCTGTGATCTGTAGTGATGTTGTTTACTTGTCAGACCTGTAACACATACTAACTGTAGCAATGTGACCCAGATATCATATTCTTTCCCTCTGTGATCAATGTTTAAACTTTTAATTTGACTTGTTTGCATTTAATCAAAACACAACTCAAGACTAAAACTCAGAATGCTAGAAGTGTCCATGGATTATCAAGGCAGCTAATGTGAAAGGTTGACCTTTCATGAGCTCAAAAAAATTGAAATGTTCTACAAATATGAATCATCACTTTGGGATTAATAATGCTGGTAATGATAGATAGACTGTGTGGATTACATCCCTTTCCTTCTCACATACCCTCATGCTGTCCAGACAGGTTGTCCTGAAGTCCACGTTACTGCTGCTGCTCACAATACTGAGAGCAGAGCTCAACATCACCTCAAGGGCTAAATACATTTTCTCTTGGGCCTGACATGGCACACACAGAGCAAGGAACACAAAATATTACAGAACTTTTACATAATATACAACTGCATCATTAAACAGTGATTACTACCCTTGCAGATGGTGTGTGTTTGTATGTGTATCCTAGCCATGGCTTGCCTTGCTTCTTTGTCTCTGTGCATTCAGTGTGCTCTTTAGCTCATTTTGCAGAGCCGTTGTCACTGCCTGCCTGTTGTTGTTCAGAACTGCCTCTAGGTGGTGCTCTAAAAGCACCTCAGTCGCTGCAGGAGGGTCACAAACATCTTTACTATGTCTTTAGTATCTAACATCTTTATCTATGTCTTTACTGTAAACTGAGTAGAATGAATATTTAATAACATGAGCGAGGGAATTGTTTTATGACATCTAAAACCCACAAAAATAAACTCTGGTTTTCCTGTTCTACGATTTGATGTTATGTTATAAGCTGTCATACCACCCACTTTCAGAGTATTTGTTTTGTGTTCTACTTTTAAAGTGCTATGAAATCAGGACTCTACTTCAACACCACGGGTGAGAATAACATATCTGTGTGTATCGCTTATTCTTGGAAACGCAGGAACAAAATTCTATATGGCTTTAAAAAAGAACAAATTTGAAACACGTAAAAGTGGCCATATCAGCCCAGCCAAGCCCAGAGCGTGGAGGCCATGTAGTGCAGCAGCAAGCAGCTGTCTCTCACCAGTAACATCAGAGAGCTGAGAGGTGAAAGGGTCACTGTGCTGCAGGAAGAGGAAAAGCGAGAGACTCTGCTCCACGCAGGCAAGACTCCATTCTGACTCCGGCTGCCTGCAGTTTCCATGCTCCACAGTGTACACAGTGCCACCGCTGTGCACGAGATCTGCAGAGGATATGTTTAAAATTATTTTGTTATAGAGAAGAAAAGGATAAGGGTTAGAAAAAAATCTTTATTGATGACACCCTGTTTCATAAGTGGACAAACTGCATAGGGTTAAAATGTGGTAATGTGAACATAATGTTGGGCTGGGCATGTCAACACTATAACTGCTGTTTGTTCTTTATCCTTTTCTTAACAGCTCTAACATTGCATCATCTTAAAGGTGCTGTAGGCAAGTTTGGAGAAATAAGCAGAATTTGGGAAGAACGAGCAAGAATTTGAAAGTATACAACAATAAAAAATCCACCCCCTCCCTCTTTGTTCCCCTTCAGTCCTCCTTCCAAACAAAGCAGTCGCGTCCAGCTGCTGGTCAGGTCAGAGAGTGAGTGAGCTGTGCACACACAACGTGATTGACAGGGTACGCCTTCTTGCAGAAAGCTATCCTGATTGGTTGGTGAGATTTTTGGAGAGGCTGAATACAGGGCCTGGGGCAGCCTCAGAGACCAGGTTATTTCTCAGAGCATTTGATTTGTTGATAGCTGTCGGGATGTAATGAGGATTTCACCAAAAAAATAAATTTCCCTACAGCAACTTTAATGATTTAACATTAATTCATTCAATAATGTTTCCAAAGTTTGTCATAACTACATTAGTCCTTTTAGAATGTGTACGGTATCTGTACAGAATAAAACCAAACTGCTCTTACATAAATGATAAAAGGAAGCATCTAAGACAAGGACAGGAAACAGCAATGCCCTTTTGTGTCCACATTATGTGGAAGAATGAATGAGTTTCATGTGATTTGTGTAATTAAACATATAATTTATTGTATGTGGCACTGATGAGTTATAATCAACACAATATCCACTAATTCTTGCAGAAGGCATTTCAAATTTTTATCAAGAACGTCTTCATGTATGTGTTTGTGCCTCCTAGGAGTGGCTCCTGCCTACCTGTGAAGGTGGAGCAGTGGAGGCCACCCAAACCCAGCTCCTGACAGTCCAAGCAAGCAGGCAGGCAGTGGAAGAAGTGTGAGGGGCCTGGGACTGGCAGGTTACTGGGGCTGTACACCAATACTTCACATATGGAGTCAAGGAAGAGTGTGTACAAGTGTGTACTTGTCTGCATCAGTAAAGGATAATGTACTGATTACTACAATCAGTAAAGGATATTTGTATGCGAGTGAGCCGGGTAGCCAGGTTGGGGTATTGTAGCACACAGGGACTGAGCAGGGTGAGTGGCTGGAGGCTGAGCTCCCCGTACAGGCCTCCCTCCATGGCTTCAGGTGGGATACTGAGTGGCAACCTGCCTCCAAGGACAGGGTGCCCTCCCTGACACCAGCCTCTCTTTCCAACGCTCACTGGAGGTCTTAAAACGACAAAGGAAATATTTCTCAGAGAAGTCTCAACAACACAAGCACACATACATACAATTCCAATATATTTTTGTAAGATGGAACTATTGTTATTTGAATACATAAAACAAGGATACCATGACGTTTAGAATTTCAGTTGGTTATTTTTAGTTGTACAACAGATTTTCTACAAACCTTCAGTTTCCTTGTTAGCATAAATAGTGTTTTCCTTACAACCAAACGGTACAACAAGCTATCTAATACAGCAATTGTATGATGCTAACAAACCTGCAAATGTAGACTTTATTTATCCACATTTTGACTGGAAAAACATTTAAATGTCAAATTATCCCTTAGTATGATTTTAAAAAGTTCTAATTTCAAACATTGGCCCTGAAATAATTTCTATTTTAGGGGGAAAATTGACAGACTACTGACTCTGTACTGGAGGTAACATCCAAGATCCTTGACCACTGGTCTTTCAGCACAACTTTACTCTGTATTTTCACACTGTAAAACATTATCATTTTACAAAACAGACATGTTAGCATATATGACAAGAACCAGTTCAACAGAAGAGGTCAAAGAAAACTGCACAAGTGGAGGATCAATCATTTTAAGTATGATTGATCAATAGCCTGTCCATCTATCTTGGTCAAGACTTAAGCTTCAATTTAAGATTCAAGCTATAATCTTTGCCAGCATTATAGACACCTACAACAAATAGTAAGCTGCCATACCTAAACATTTGTTGGAAGGTCTCCTGATTGGATTTGATTCTGAAGTGGATTTTCACCTGTGCAAAAGATGAGGACAGTCAACCTGATGACTGTGATGGATGATGGAAGATGATTGGTCCTTTCTTACCCGTGCGTTAACAAGACTGAGTCTGTGCAGGAATGCCTCTGGATGAGAAAGCCACTCTGGACTGAACTGTCTCCCCTCTCTCAGCTGCACAGAAATAAACACACATGACACATCTTAGTCTGGTTATCTTCATCAGAGTAAGGTCATAATTGGGGTAAGCATAAACCAGTTAACACGCCTAGATTTCTATTTAATCTTTTGTTTTATTTGGCCATGTATACACCTTAGTTTGATTTGATTCTGTTTTTTTAAATGTGCGCATTTGTCAAAAAAGTCAAGTCGGAACTTGACCCGGAATCAGTGGCAGTTTGTTTGTTTACACAAATGACAACATGATGACATTCAAGTGTAATGTGCTGCATAAGTTTTCAGCTAACAGTGAGAATAACACCAATTGCACCAACCTGTTTTGTAACCATACCAACACGATCTCACAAAATGTTTCAACATTTTTCCTCTCAAAAGAAGTTTACCGTGGGCTGATATCATCACTTCACATCATTCTCAGAGTAAACTAACTGACCTCAAAGAAATCCACGTAAACCCGAGTTATTAGAGGAAATTGTGTTACTTCGAGCCATCACCTTTCTGTCCATTCAGTTACAGAGACAGATGCTGACTCTTTGTTTTCCCATGCTGGCTCCGCCCATGTCCCATCCCCATCCACAACTCAACACCGACTATCTATTCTTGGAAATTATGTGAGCAAGGCAACTATAGTGCTTAATATGTACAAGTCTCAGAGAGTTCTCAGTCTTAAAAAAAACAGCAGTTATCCTTAAGGGTGTTTGAAAGGATTGTTTGCTGTTTGTGATACAATGTTTAAACAAACGCACCTGAAGGGAAAGTAAGAAGTGGATGGGGCCGTGCATGTCAGTGAAGCCACATAGCTCCTCTGGGTCAGGCTCAGGGCAGTCAGAAGAAAACCATTTTTGATTCTGCAATTCTGTTAGGACAGCGAGAAAGCAAACACAAGTGACACAGTGGACCAGAAGATATGTGTATATGTTTTTGTGTGTGCATACCTGGCTGAATCTCCTCCAGTTTAACACCTACACACCAGGGACCGGCAGCCGCAACTATCCCATAAACGATAGTTGTTATTTTTACTAGGCATTAGGAACATTTGTTAAAGTTTAGTTGATGTTGAAGCTTTCGGGTGGCCCAGACTAAGACCAGTGTTCATTACCTTCTTTGGAACAATAGAGTGCTAAAGTGGTGACCACATGATTTAACATTACTAGACCACACATAGTGCAGCTTTTCATTTGCGCAGCAGATCTTTATCCTTAAACATTTAACATGGGCTTTTCATGTCAAACCTGGATGCCACTGTCTTTACTTACTTGGCCTTCTCAAACCTACTAATTCATTAATTTGGAGCTGGCTAAGGTAAGGCTTACCAGAGATGTGTTGGGGTTTGTTAGAGGTGCCTGGTCCAGCCCACAGTAGTACCAAAAGTCCTCCCTCTGCAGACCTCCTACACTGCAGTCCCCTTTGTTTTCTCAAAAGCATTAGCAACCGTACAGCCTGAAATTGTAATTGCAAAGACAACGCTGACTACCAACATTGACAACTTAGCTTAGCTAGGTACCTAGCAACAACTTAGCTTAGGTAGGTACCTAGCAACAACTTAGCTTAGCTAGGTACCTAGCAACAACATAGCTTAGGTAGGTACCTAGCTATAACTTATACATTATATAGCAATAACTTATACATTATATAGCTATAACCTATATAACTTATACATTATATAGCAACAACTTATATCATTTATACATTATATAGCAACAACTTATATAACTTATACATTATATAACAACAACTTAGCTAGTAGGTTTAATGTGTCTAGCTTTCCTCGTGCGCTTGAGAGCTCCTAACGTTAGCTTTGAAAACCTCGGGATTAACCGGTTTTAACGCACAGCAAACTGTTAACTGGCAAAAATAAATTGTTGCCTTTTAAGCAAACATATCATAATTTGTGTTGCAACATAGAAAAAACGTAAAATATACATGTTGGAGTTCTTTGAGCATCTTCAGACTACCTCGCGCCACAGACACAGACCTGGCGGGCACGTGCTCAGAGGTACTGGTAGTTTAAAGGTACTATATGCGATGTTTTGAACATTAATATAGCTGCAAACAACTATTTGCTATGTAAAGATATAGTGGAGTCCTGAGCAGAGAATTAAGTCACACTCCCTCTGTGTGTGTGTTGTAATCCGACCTTCTCTGCTCTTTGTTTTGGTGGCCGGTCCGGTAATGTTAGTGTGGCCCATGCGCAGCAGGCGCCCATTTGTTTTGGTCTGAGATGCTGGGTGACGTCTAGTGGCTGAATATCGCATATAGCTCCTTTAAAAGCAAGGAATTATAGCATTGTTGTTTTGATTTGCATGTCACCTCAGTCAGCACCAGCCATCTCTAGTGAACTTAGGCAGTAAATACAGAGTCCCAATGTTTGAGTGGCTTTTAAAGGTTTTCTGTTAGGCCACATGCTTCCAAACAACCACATCATGTTTACAAAACAAAAAAGAGTGGGGAGACATTCAAGACGTTCAAACCAACTGGATTGTGCCTTTAATGACGATATGTATAATGATGGTCCTCCTGCTGCTCCTCTTATGGTGCATTCCATTCTAGAATTAGAACAGTAATAGAATAGTTACCTTATGTTCGTATTTAAACTACATTTTAGATGAAACAGTTTGTGTGTGTGTGTGTTAATTACGATTAGTCACCTCTGATATAGTATGGCATGCAGACGCTCTCTTCACACATTGTTTCACTTCATTTAAGTGAGCATGTTATAAAATGTTAAAGTGTTTAGTCACATTATTATTATGTCCACTTGCATTGAACGCGTGCGAACGAAAATGAGTGAAAATTGTCCATTGAAAAACAGCCATGTTTCCACCACTGCCATACCCGTGCCTACTGCAGTCATGTGTCCTGGGAATGAATGCCGATTGTAACATTTCCCACTAAAGACAAAAACCAGATGTTAGTGGGTTTCTTGTCCAGTGGGAAAATACTCACCCTAATTAGTTTTCAGACTTTTCCTCCGCCATAGGGCATACCAAAAAAACCTATTATTCAAAAGCATCCTGATTCTATAAATGGCAACACACATGAACCCAAATGCTATCCCCAGAGGTGCTCAATGCCTACCAGATTTTAAGGCCTCTGCTCTGGCAGATACAGTAGAGGCGTCACTGCAGATAGTCATCACGTTATTATGGTCATTATTAGGCTAATCTATACAATACTATGCAATACATTTCCAATGTTCTAAATAATAAGTTATAATTTACCCTAGTGCACATTCAAGAAGCCTTTTACTATACACACTTCAGTTATGTGTACGGTTGTACACTGGGATGGGGTAAGAAGTCACCATTATGCACTGCATGGTGATAAGGGCCTTATTTGAATCATATATACCAAAATTATACACAAGAATGGCTTATAGATCTGGATCAAATAGAGAGGTGCTACAGCTCTACAGTATTTTAACAAAATAGGGAGCAAGTAAGAAGAAAGGCATCAGGGATACAGGAACAAAGTTAATTAGCAGTGCTTAATTTGATCATTTTTTCACAATACTCTGACAATCAAAGGTAATTTTGCTTCTGTGGATGTATCGATAAATATGGATATAGCTAGTAGGACTTATTACAACTATTACAGTGTTTGTGTCCACACAGGTACATATAATAATAAACACTGAGTATTACAATACATTTTATTTCTTAACATTTAAGCACAGTGCATACATCTATATAACATAAAAATGTATCAAAAAGGCGAAAGAAATTACAAGAAAACTGCTAAAAATTTATATTCATTTTGGGCATTTGGCTTTCACATTTGCCACTTCTGCAGACATAGTGCATTATGCTCTCCATCAGCACGAATCATTTTCCCTCTTTCTCAGACCACTCCTTGTATCCGCCAGCATAGTTTCGTGCACTGAAATGGAAAAAAACAACACAGATGGTAAGAGTTATCAAAGATACAGCTATGATATAATACAATGCTAACTCATTATACAGACAGCCAAAGTTCCCAGACTGAGTTTCTGTGAGATATTGTATCAAGAAAAAATGAAGTTTTTTTTGTAGTATACTGTATGTGTGGGCAGTTTTGTGGACATGAGATAAAACTTAAGCGGCAAGACTTATTGGCAGAACACAGGGATCCCAAGCGACTTGGGCTGTTTGTATAAAATGGACTGTGTATTTTGCATAGTAACTGATAATTTACTTACTTCTGGAATCCCAATTCCCGTGCCTTGCCCGTGGCCAGTCCTCCTCGTTTGCCCATCTGGCAGTGGAAGACCAGTTCTGGGGCATCCAGCGGTGGCTTGGTTACCCCGTATTTGGCCTTGAATTCCACAGGTTCCAGTGCAAGAGCACTTTCCACTGTATCAACTAGGGAAGGAAGAAAGGAAGTAAGGACATAAGGAAGGGGAGAGAAAAGAAGGGTAAACTTGGAATAGCTAGGAGAGGGACATAACCAACTATTCTACAACATTAATAATCTGAAGAATAAACAATGTTATTCATAGCTGCAGCTCTTGCATCAACTGTAAATATTTGTAGTTTTCCATGCTCCCCAACTGAAGTGGGCTTTGGTCTTAATGTGCATGACAACTAATACTTTTCAGCAATTAAATAAGAAAAGAAAAAAAATACAATTTCTGAAAATGACAAGGCACTCAAATATGAATTTCTGAGTGCAGATATTCTTTTTTTTTTTCTCCATGTAAATGTTTCTGAGTGAAGCTCACCTGGAATGTGGATGGATCCTGGGATGCATCCTTTATCCACTTCCTCTTTAGAACGAACGTCAACCAACAGCAGACTCTGGCTCTTCCCCAGGAGGGCCTTGAGATCAGCATAGGAGATCTCCTTGTTGTCTGGGAATGTGAGTGGGATAAAAGCAAGTTAGGTTGTTTTAAAAAAAAGAAAAGAAAGAAAGATTAGGCTGCAACTGATAAGACTACCTTCTTAATACAAGCTTTTAATATGAACATTTGGAATTTACTGTTTATAGGCTTGGCCATACAATTTTTGTAAGACTAGAGTTTGATACATAGCAAGTGTAGGACATATCAAATGTTTATACACAGAAATACAGTCATGAAAGGTGCTGAACACAGGGAAACTGAACACAGGAAAACTCCTGCTGCTCCACTTATGGTGCATTCCATTCTAGAATTAGAACAGTAATAGAATAGTTACCTTATGTTCGTATTTAAACTACATTTTAGATGAAACAGTTTGTGTGTGTGTGTGTGCAGGCACACGTGTGTGTTAATTAGGAGTAGTCACCTCTGATATAGTATGGCATGCAGGCGCTCTCTTCACACATTGTTTCACTTCATTTAAGTGAGCATGTTATAAAATGTTAAAGTGTTTAGTCACATTATTACGACTGCAGTGCAGTCAAAAGAGACAGGAAACAGCACCACTGATCAAAAAGATGCATGAAGCATGTAGGATATACTGTTTAGTGTACATTTGGTACTCCTAATGGATGATACGTATTATGAATGATTACAACCCTTCAATGTTCAATGAAAGTTGATGATCATTAAAAGAAAAAATATATATATATATATTTGAGGACATATATCTACATAGTTGTAATTGAGAAGTCATCTCTGTTACTTATACGTTACCACAATTTTCCCCCTCCTCTCCTCTTTGGCATCGCCAAGACTTTTAGTGGCAGGAGAGGAGGAGCAGTGGTGAAATGGTTTTGGACACAGAACAAAGCCTTGGCTAATAACTCAGATGAGTATTTTAAAACATTTTGTGAAAACCTATATGTATAGCTGGACTAGTCATGCAGCTATATGGATCGAGGCCACCTGTTGTGTTGCGCTAATTTTCATTATCTGAGGATATAAATTACTTCCGGGCAGAGCTTTAATTTTTTGTGCCGAGTCATTCTTACTGTCTGAGATGTTGATGAGATTAACGAAACATTCTTATAGCAAACAACCTTATAGTTTCTTCTCACGTGTTATTAGTTTGGATAATGTAACAAATACTGTTCCACAACGTAATCGTTACGAAAACCTGTCTCAGACAATGTTTGTTATTATTATTATTCGATGTCACTTCACTAAATTCACGTGTTATGCAGCAGACATAAGTAGGCTAAAACTGACAATGAAAGACTGTACGAACTCACCTGTGTTTGCCATTGTGATTATACAGCATGTGTGCTGTAAAACATACGTTTTCCTCTCTACAGTTTGCTGAAAGAAAATAATTGGCTTAGATTCCCGGGACAGGCAGGACCTATAGCCAATCAAATCAAGTTTCCACCTTCCCAGTTCCTTACAAGCGTTCTAAAATAAAAGTTAATTTACGAGATTGCAGGTTGCACTTAGGACAGTAAGTGCCTAACTTTGGCGTGCTTTGTGGAGAATTTATCAATTATTAACCGCTATTCTTGTGTACCTGTACAGTCATCCAACCCCTTTCCATTACAAACAATGACTCAAGGAAATCATTCTACAAACTTTTAATAAACAATGTTTTAGTTTAGTTCCAACAATTTTCATCAGTGTATTTAAAAGGGTTAATATTTACAATTAAATTTATTCACCATAAAATGTATACCCTGTAAAAAACCTACAAACGTTAATTTGCCAGCAAATAAACCTGTAGTTTCTTTAAGCACAAACTAACCTACAGCTCACCATTTGCTAATGTTAATCTTCAAACTCCAAAGTTCTTATTTCAACATTGCAATTATATAATAATTATTTATTCATAGAACACAATATGAAAAAAAACAAAAAACTCCTACATTGTAACAATGATCACAACACCATCCCAATAGTGTTTCTGAGAGTCAGTTGGCTTTGTCCCTCATCAGCCTGTTGCTGTATCTCCCATTATCTGTAGGGGCCAATGCCAGTTGGGATGGACTGTTTCTGTGGTAACTCCATTCAGGCTCACAGATTTCCCTCTGTGCTGTAAGAAGGGTTTCCCAGTCCCTCGGTGGAGCCCCTCATTGCTTTTCGACACGCCTGGCGCTTCCAAAGGATCAGGGCTGCTATTAGCACAAGTAGGAGGAAGGCCACTCCTCCCCCAATGACCCCCACTGTCAGCGCATGGTTGGGGGATTCGGTGGGGTCATACCGCAGACAGGAGAACTCTGAGGGGCCACTGTGCCCTGCCTTATTCACTGCCTCCACACACACATTGGCCCCAACTTCTAAGGAGCCCACCAGTCCATGTCGCAGTGCTTCCCCAAACTCCAGGGTTCCACCTTTACTTCCTTCCACCACCACTCTGTACCTAGACACTACTGAAGATGGGGCACACCACTGGACCTCTACCTTCCCTCTGCCGTCCCCATCATTGACCGGGACCAGGCCCTGGAGGCGTGGAGGGTGAGGGGGCTGGTTGGCCCCACTGAGGCCAGGACATAAGCATCCAGTCTTGGCTGAAAGTTGGGCACAGGGCTCCTGGTTCTCCAGGCAGGGGTTGTACTGGCATGGCTGGGGATCATGGGGGAGGAGGGTAGGCTTAATGGATGAGGGCACGCTGGGAGGAGAGCTGTGTTTGTCTGAGTAATCGCCATCATAGTAGTCATCATCTGGGCCCACGTCGGTCACAAATAAGATTCGTGGCCGTGTGATGGGAGGAGAAGTGGGCACAGCATGGGTAAAGAGGAGGGAGGGGAGGAAGGAGTCAGGGGTCAGAAACAGAAGAAGCAAAACCAGGTTGCTGCGCAGTGACATCATCTCTGTGGATAGAAATAACAGAATGTACTCTTGAGAATTCATGCAGTACGATAGTGGTCATCCCAAGTATGCTTCAACCAAATATGGATCATCAATACGGCTAAAAGTACAGTCCCCCAAACAAGACTCCCTTGATTCTCTCTCATTTGTAGCTTTGTCATTGTATGTAAATGTACATTATAAATGCCAGTGTTTAGAGTGGGCACAGAGAGAGGGTGGTGCAAACTGGTGTAATAGTAAGTAATGTTACTAAGGATAAGTATTATTTTTTCAATTGTCATTATCTATAAATGCCTCTGCGTGTGGGTAAACATATTAAATCTACAACATGTGACATGAATATTCCCATACTACTGAAATACACTCGCCTACGTACTAAAGATGGCTTTGGATAAACACATGCCGAGGGGGGAGAAAAAGTTTGGTGACCCCATCAGCACTTTATTTTCTTTTGGCAGAAGCCAGTTGGATTCTGTGGGAACCCAAGCTGAACTCAGCACCAAAGGCTTTCCCTCCTATTAGATATCAGCTTTCACTATAAGTTACATTTGAAACACACCGCCCAGGAGAACCTCTTCTCTCCTGGCTCTAAGTTGCTGCCACTGACGAGAATGTCTCAACTAATAAAAGCGTAATGTCCCTGCGCTTTGCAGCTGTGATCAACAGACTTATTGCCATAGTAACAGTGTGAATGAAAAGAGAAGCAAACAAATGTCTGTAAAACGGCTTACTTTACCTGTTGGATGAGGATGAATATTTCAAGTCTTTCTCCTTCTTTGTACTCTATCCACACGCACACTTGCTCACTCTCCTCTCGTCTCACCGTCTTATTTTGTTCCTATCAAACTCTCCTCCTCCTCAACACCCCCTCCTTCTCCTCTCTGTGCTTCTCTCTCTCTCTCTCTCTCTCTCTCTCATGCACACTCTCTCCCAATATCTTTTTTCTGTTCTGTTCTTGCTTCTCTCTCACACCCCCATTGCTCTTTTATAGTTCTTTCAGGGTGTGTGTGTGCCTGTGTGTGTCTGTGTGTGTGTGTGTGTGTGTCTGTGTGTCTGTGTGTGTGGGGGGGGGGTGGATTGTCCCTGTTTGCCTGTGTGCTGCATAGCATATTAATTTCCTTACTACTAGGAGGCAGGCTTGTGCTTGTTGCTGTATGTGTTTGTGTATAGGTATCTGTTTTTGATTACTTGTTGCAGATGTATCCTGTGGGCGTTCTTGTGTAAATGCTATGAATGCATGTCATTTCAACCACTTGACTAATACACACTTCCACTCGTGTGTGTGTGTGTGTGTGTGTGTGTTTGGGGGGTGAAGAATGCATGCTGTATGTTTGTCATCAACCCCCTCCACCCCCTACAACCTCCATTGTGACAGGCAGGAGGGGAAGGATAAAGTCTTTTCTCTTCTCTTTTCCTTTTACGGGGTAGAGCTGGCAAACTGAACAAGTTGTTACACGTCCCAAGTACCCGCATCACAGAGATGAGAAGAGAAGAACCAGGGCACGAATCGCCTTCTTTTCCACTTCTAGTTTATTTAATTCAACCCCAGAACTTCAAAACTTAGCAGATTTATTTATTTTAGATTTATTAGCACAAAAGCCAAATGTTGCCTTGAAGTTTCCATGTCACACTGAGACTTTTCAAGTCAGTATAATGCTAGATGACGATGACAACTATCGTGTCTGAAAATAAACCAGAGACCCGTTTAACAAAATTCTACACTCAATGTGAGTTTGTTTGAACTGAAAACATAGTCTCAGTTGTTATTAGAAGTTTAAATTATTAATTTATATATTACATTATTAAATTAAATTATTAATTTAAACTCCTGTCGAAACCGAAAGCTTTATGTTGCAATTCTTGAATTATTTTTTCTGATGGCCACATAAGAGCTCTCCCACCCTACACATACACACATACAAGCTCATGAGTAATATTTTCTTTTATGATTGCGGATCACTGTAGCATATGTACACTTAAAATTGCATAATTAATTTGTGGTGACAAAGCATGAATGTCACTGTGGTGTAAAGATTGAGTAATTAGTGTGTGTCAATAGGAAGAGGTTTAGCTGCAGGGGAGGAAGGCTATGACCATGACAGTGTCACATGCTGTTTGGAAGCTCACACACAGACACAGACACAGACACAGACACAGACACAGACACAGACACACACACACACACAGTCAGTGTGTCATTTGATTGTGTTATTTGATTGATATTAGTGGTATGATTTGCTTCATTCAGACTTTCAAGATACTGATTGAGTATAAGACTAAATAACTGGTAGAGATGGGCACCGGTTTTTGTATAACTGCAGTGTATTCTGTTTTCCAGGTTTCTGGAGAAAACTATTAGGACCTCAAAATATTCTATTGGGTATATTTTGATATATAATATGCAGTAGGCTACTTTCAACAACTTTCAAATCTATTTAGTCTGTCACATAACTAGCTGACCTGACCTTTAGTTGAAACTCATGATTCAAGACTCAAGAATGTCTGGACTCACGTAGCCGACTCTCAGGTGAAACCTTGAATGAGATATGAGACAGACATGCTACTGCACCCAGATTGTTGCTGCTGATAAGGTACATTATTTTGTCTTCATTGGCTTTCTGACATGCCCCCATGTACTGGGTAAAATGAGTAAAGATATGACAATGCTCACACTGATATGACCATGCCTTCTTTTCTTATGCTGAAATGTGGTCAACTGTATATCTCCACGTTAGTTGATCTACAACACAGCAAAACATTATGAAAGATATACAGTTTTCCCCACTTCCTCTGACAGCTACAAGCCGATCTACCCGGCTTCTTGTACAAACTGGGGTTCCTTAGCCTTGAGGAAGAAATGAACCATGAAAGTATGAGTCATAGTAGATAATGATAAAGCAGCCTGCACCAAACCCCCGCTCCCACCACCATGTCATGTCAGAGCACGCTGGTCATGCGTCAGATAACCTGCACGTCTTACCAAAACACCACATGTCCCACTTGAGATGCATTGCTACTATTAGGCAAACTATCTTAGGCTAACTATCTTTCCCACCCAATTAGTCACTCATTCTGCATCTTTCAGAGCTAGACAGCATAACTGTATTAGGCTTTCACATGTGTGGGCCCCCGGACGTTCCCTTTATGTTACGCAATGGTTCATTCCCTCTCCTACCCACACCTCTCTGAGGAATTAAAGAATTCCACTTTAAACGGGAAGCAATAGAAAAAGTATCCCCATGACCTTTAACCCCCACTTCATTCAACAGGAATTGCGGGGAAGTCCTACAACTACAGCTATTTTTAGACCTAACATTGTGGCAGCAGTGAGCTGGCTATGAGATATTAGTGTTCCTTAATTGGAAACAGACTTGAAAGATCAAGATGAGTTAGCCCAAAGTTATTATAGGTTATTTTATACCTGTGGATAATGTGGACTGATTTAATCAAGCACTGTGGGAAGAAATAGGGATGAGATTATGTGTTCATACTTTTACTGAGGGTGAACCTCAGAATGTGACACAGTTCCGTTATACTACAATGTGCCAGGGGTAGAAGTTGTAAGATGCAAGTGCATCGCAGCATCACCTTACCTATCACCTATCCTTTTCATCTGCTGTCACGTTTGCTGATAGATTGAATTGCCATTGTTGTTGTTGTTTTTATCTGCTAAAATGAGTTAAAAAAAAAAAACAGGCTAGATATTTGTCAAATTGATTGGATGACCAGACTAGACTCACAACCAATCACAGTAACAGCTAATATTTACAGTCTGTATAGTATGGAGGATTTTTTGGGTCAGAATTAAAATGTAATCATTAAATTATAAACGCTTTATTTATTTCTGTAGCACTAGGAATGATCATACCACAATAAAATGTAAAAGTGAAAATAGATAAAGGAAAATTTAAATTGAAAAGTGAAATTGGAAACTGGAAAAAACAAAATGACAATTTGAAAATGAAAAGTGAAATAGAAAGCTTAAAATTAAAATTGAAAATAGAAAGTCAAATTCAGAACATTAAATGACAATTTTCTTTTTTCACATTGATGTCTCTCTTTTTTATTTGTCTTTTTCCAATTGACATTTTAATTTTCAATTTACAAACTGTATGTAAATGAGGAGGCATCCATCCATCAATGTAAGCAGGGTGGGTCTCAGAAGGGGGAAGGTGTAGCAGAACCTCCAAACACCACAGGGAGTCACACTTCACGAAGGGGCAAAATGTTACTTCAGATTGTAATGCAATATATTGTATGTCATAAATCCCACCCCCTCCATGGACCAAACTAAAAAATCAAAGTACACTTTAAATACATTTTTCCCAAAAATGGTTTATGTCATTTTAGGTAGTTCTTATCACGCTGGTGTATGTTCAAGTGCTCATTTTTCTGATAAGTTTGTTTTTAATTAGTTATTTGACGATATAAAAAGCGGTGTGATGTCATGATTGAAAGCTGTGACAGCCGCTCTCAAACCTCCGTCAGGCAGTGGGAGGACTGAGGGGGCGTGTCCCGTGTCCTGTCTGACTCTACTGCGCAGACTCCAAATGACGTCACACAAGCAAGATGGCAGCTCCCGGAAACAATATTTTGGCTTCACTTTTGCATAGCAGTAGGAAGTGGAGACACATCGTCCATGTGTATATACAGTCTATGCTCACTGTGTTCAAGTAGTGATGTAGGCTGTGTTCAGGTAGTGACGTAGTGACGTAGGTTGCGTTACATCAGGGACTTGCATCAAGGATGCAAAGCAAACAGCGCATTGAGGAACAATTTGTCAACAACAACCCACGCAGCATGTGGAATGGCATCAAGGCACAGACTGACTATAAAACCACCAACCTGCTGCCCAATGATGACATCGAACTGCCTGATGTCCTGAACCAGTTCTTTGCCCGCTTTGACACTCAGAGAGGGGGGTCTGCTCCACTCACAAACCCACCTGCTGGAGAGACAACACTGGTCCTACAGCAGCACCAGGTGAGGACCACCCTGGAGAAAGTCAATGCAAGCAAGGCGGCAGGCCCACATGGACCCGGCCGGGTACTGAAAGCATGTGCCCATCAGTTTACAGAGGTGTTTACTAAAATATTCAACCTCTCATTACAACAAGCTGCTGTTCCAACATGCCTCAAGTCCTCCACCATCATCCCAGTGCCCAACAAATCAGCTGTGAAGTGTCTGAATCGCCCAGTGGCACTAACACCTATAGTCATGAAGAGCTTTGAGAAACTTGTGCTCTCACACATCAGAACCATCATCCCACCTGACCTGGACAAGCACCAGTTTGCCTACCGGGTAAACTGCTCCACAGAGGATGCCATCACAAATGCCCACAAACCGGTCAGCAAGCTAGACAACCTGGGCCTTGGTTCCTCGCTGTGCTCGTGGGTCATGGACTTCCTCACGAACCGACCACAGCAAGTCAGAATTGGCAACCGCACCTCCTCTACCCTCATCCTAAACACAGGAACCCCACAGGGCTGTGTGTTGAGCCCCATGCTCTTCACACTATTCACCCATGACTGCACTCCCATCCACAACTCCAACACCATAATTAAATTCGCAGACGACACCACGATAGTTGGGCTGATTTCAGACAATGAGGA
>OMKK01028042.1:10781-24113 GCA_900302305.1 Polymixia japonica
AATGAGACCCGCCAATGGCATGGTGGTCCTGCACAGCACCGGTGTCTGAGCCAGCGCTGCTGCCCACCTCAGCTGTTCCTCCAGGCTTGGGCTCTGGTCGACCATCATCCGGGCCTTCTGCTGACACATGGCATGGACCAGCTGCAAGGCAGGGGTCAGGGAGAGACTCTCAAAGCTGCCTGGGGTTGTCCTGAGTGGGGTAACGTCTCGGTAAGCTGGGGTTGTGCTAAGAGGGGTTACTTTATCTAGCTTGGTTGTGGGTGTGCGAAGGGGGGTGACAACGTCTTGCTTGGCAGAGGTCACACCGAGAGGGGTCATGCGGTTACCTAGTTTGACAGTAGCGGACCGGAGAGGAGTGGCATCGCCAATACCAAACACCTCATCCTCTGTACAGAGGCTCTGGCGTTGAGGAAAATGTTGGTGTTTTTTAACAGTGTCACTGTCTGTATGTGCCCGACTGATATTCCTGATGTCTTCATCAGACTGCGAGCCCCCCTCTCGAAGCGTGGAGAGCCTTTGCTGTCGCTGCAAACGGGAACGCCGCTTTGTCTCCGACAGATGTGGGGTTTCACATTTTCCCTTGGAGGCCGAAGAGGAGAGTAGCAGCTCCTGGAATGAGCCGTCATAGTCCACTGATGAGTGCTGGGAATTGTCAAGGGCCAAGGAACCGAAACCACTGTCCTCAGACACGGACCTGTTTGAAGGTTGGAAATGAGGGTTAATACACCTGACAATGTGCAAATCTATGGATCTTCTGTGTTTTATTTGTATCCGTTCTGACATTTAGTCAGAAACAAAATACAACAAAAGCTGTGTCAAAAAGAAAGCACCTACCTGTTGTACTTTGGGGTACGTGTGGAAGATGGTGTACTCAAGACACTTGGACTCTCACAGATGTCAGCTGCTGCACTGTTGACAGGGGTTTGGGAGTTATCCCCCGCCAAGGCAGGCAGAAATTTCTCCAGGCATGGAGTCGCCAGTTGCTCCGCAGTAGGGTGACCAGAGAAAATGATGCTCTCGTTGAGGTCTGCTTCCGTGAGGGAAATCTTCCTCTCAAAACTGGAGAAGTCACCAGCGTTGTGGCTACCATTTTCAAGGGTAGAGGTTCTCACTTGAGAGAAGAAGAGGCGGCGTTTTCTACTAGACAGTGGCACATCCAGCTCATATTTTAAAGTGCTTGAAGCCAATGCTCCCAACATCATATTGTCCGGGGAGTCAAAGGATACATTGAAACAGTGCTCAGACCTGACACCAAAGAAGGATTCAGTTCCTTTGGTGCACGGTGTTCTTGTGTTGTCAGTTTTGACAACTGTGGTAGATTTACACACAAGTCTGCGTCGCAATGAGGCATCTCTTTTACATACTTTAGGAGTTTCACACCAGTCAACCGGCACTGGCTGTAGTACCCTCCTGAAATCTTTGTCCAAAACACGCACTGATTCTTTCTTCCTCTCCTTCTTGGGTGTGACGGACAGCAAGAGGTTCTCTTTGGGTGTGTCATGAAACTCATCTGAAGACAACAATCTACAGGGGGTATGCTTGGCTCCACTGACCTTGCCTGAGCTGAGGAATAAATGTGAGTAGCCACTGTCAGATGAGAGTTCATAGTAGTGCTGGTCTTTGGAGCTCTGAAGATGAACACCCGAGTCAGGAGTGTAGTCCATTCTCCTCCTTAGATGTGCACTAATTGCTCAAAACACTACAAGAGGCAGTAGACGGTCTCAACTGCTCTGCAAGAGAAAAAAAAAAAAGTAAAACTAACAATTGACAACTGTCACTAGAAAAACGTGGCACGTTAGCGTTAAGTAGTTAACCAAGCTATCTTAAGTCTGTCTTGCTAATTAGGTGCTGTCATATTAGATTCACATTATAAGAAAAGAAGTAAGATACAGGTGTAACACTCGGAAACGTTTCAGAGATTGAGAAATAATGAGTACTGTGAGTCCAGTTGTTTTTAAGCGGGTAGTTTGTGAAGTAAATTGAACGGTAGTAAACTCAACTGGCACGAGAGAAAAAAAAACACGTCAGCTGTTCTATCAGCGTTGCTATGGTTTCATTTAAATATCCCGTCGCTTGGTTTCATGAAGCCGCTCTGGAGATGTGAAAAGCCCGCTCAAAACTCAGCTGTGGCCGCCAAAAGACAAAACAAACCCTGGTTGACTACAGGTCCTCCCTAGGGCCCTCATTAGGACGTACTACAGCCTGCTGTTGGGTTACTAGTGATAGCTGGCTCTCACCAACAATCATATAAACACACATTCGTGTCAGGCAAACACCAACACAAGACATATTTCATGATAGTTACGTGCATGTGCACGAACGGAATATATATCTGCAATATGCTCTGCATGCATGTGTAGATTTTCTTTTGTTACTACGCAACACGGTGAAACGAATGCTAGCTGGCTTCCCAACCACACCGCTAGCTATACACACAATTGTTTTGTGAATTGCGTAAAAAAACAGGTAGATTTGGCATAGAACAAAAGAAGGAACAATAAAAAAAAACACTTACCTCTAAATAAAATGGATCTGAAATAAAGACATTGAAATCTAATCGCCTATGCTGTTTTTTCAGGTCAGATCAGAATAATAGGCCTCAGCTTCCTGACACTGCCAGCCACCCTGTGTCTCTCTACATGTTGCTGAACGACGTCAGATCACCACGTTTTCAAATTTGGAGCCACTTTGGCAGTTATCACGTGTTTCCGCTTTGGCGATGCGTGGTTACCATAGCAACAGACCCCGCTTAGTCTTTTTGCAGATGAGTTCCGAGCCAAACAATACAGGTAAAAGTTACTTTTTTTAACTTTACCCAACAAAGGCTTTATTTGCATCATACGATCATACATGCTAACTAAGCAGTTATTACAGCTCCTGAATGATGTCTTGACTCACATTTCATCATGTTACTGTTACTTATCAGCTAACAACAGCTAACGACTTTCACTCAAGTTAGCTTACTAGCTAACACTCAAATAGCTAAGACTCATATATATTTTCATTCCAGCTACTTACTTTTCAGCAATGAGTGCAACAGCAGTTTCCTCTCTTCTAAAGCAAGACAATACGTTCTCAACCACTGTCGACTATCATGGGAAGGTCCCTGTGGAGCACCTAGACTATGGCTACATTGAGAAGTGCACTGATGTTAAATACCTGGAGAAGATCTTAACAGTGCTTAGGTAAGAGCCACAAATTAAACACTATTAAACACATAGTGTTGATATTGTATATTGTATCAGGTGTTGCATTCCATTATATCGTTTGGTGAAATGTTTCTCACTTGAATAAGCAATGATTAATGCAGGGATCCCCTGATATTGGAAAAAGTATACATACCTCAACACACCTCAATACAGCCTGATACAAGTGATTGAAAATATGTTTAAGAGAAGTCAGAGGGCATTTCATATAAAATAATGTTATGTTGTAAAAGGTCTGGAGACGAGGGTATTTACCCCCAACTGATCCAGTTCTGTGAGAGTCACCTGGAAAGATTGGACCCCAGGAGCCGAGCTCTCAGAAAGGACAACCCAGTGGCCACAGCCGCCAGCCTCTCTACAGATGAATGGAGTCAAATCATTGATGAGATGAAGGTAGTCTACATACTGTGTAACTTTTCCTTTATAGTTCTCCTGAATCTCTGTCCCCTCTGTTTCTCCAATATTCAATCAGCAACAGCCTGATTTTTTTTTTTTTACTTTACAGATGTGGAAAGAAGAAACCAAAGAGATTGAAACCTCACTAAAACAGCAGTTAATGTTTCATGATATGGAGAATGAAAATATGCCACCTGTACGAGGCTCCAATTGCTCTGTTCCACTCACTCAGGTAAGGCCTGTCTCACTAACAGTAGACATGGTTTCTTGGTTACACAAAGCAGATGCCTAAATAAACTCATTTAACACAGAATTCAGTTCCGAAAGGAAAGAAGCATCCGTCAAAGAGTGCCCTCCCACGAGATTACCGAGAATGGGACAAGTGAGTCATGTTTGGTTCTTCATGAATTTTGGATTCAGAACAGAGAATCTTACAATAGTTCTAAGCGCTGGATCTAACAGATTTCAAAAGTGTTGTAAAAAAGCATTAGCATAGTTTTTTTTAATTATAAAAGCCCATAGCAATTAAGCTGTTGAGGCTGTTTTGAGAATAAAAAACACACTGCAACTTTATTTTCCAGGTTTGACGTTGACAAAGAATGTGAAAGAATTGATGAGAATGTGGCCAAAAAGGATCCCCCTGCCCTCATAAACTCAGGCCATCCCAAGATCAAACCTAAAGTGGATGCAACATGTAAAGTATTCTCTATAGCGTTTATTTGATCAATAATTTGATCATCACTTGTTACTAAAGCTTTGTGTGTGTGTCTGTGTGTGTGTGTGTGTGTGTGTGTGTGTTTGGGCAAAATGTATGCTTACAATATATCCAGCACTGACTGACCAAGAGAAGCACCTCCTGGCAAACCGTGAAAAGGACAAAGGCAATGAGGCTTTCAGAGCAAATGACTATGAGGAGGCAGTTTCATACTATTCCAGGTCAGGCCTTTTAAGGCTCTTACAACTCATATATCCATTTTGGGGAGAAATGTATTTTACCCATGGGGATTATGTCTTTTTCCCTGGTACTTAAAGTGGAAATCTCAAAGATCTCCGTTTCATTCTCTTTAGCAGCACCCATGGCAAAAAGCAGTAATTGCACGTGTGTTTTTGGACCTCTCTTCTCAGAGATCCAAACAGTGTCACCTGTGTGATGTCAGTCAGTTGACGTCGAATTTGTTTCTTTTTCTTTGGATTTGCACTTGTTTTTGAAGTTTCATCGTCAGTAGTCATTGATCTTTTCTTTGTTTGTTCGGTCATAGTAACCATTTACTCGCAACGCTAGCAGAGACCAGAAAAAAGTACACTGTTCATGTCACTAACTGTACCGCTTTTGATTTGAATGCATGGCGGGAAAGTCGCCACAGACACCCGGTGCTTAATACTCATGATACTGCAAGGGCTTTTATCAGTGGGCCATAGGCTCAATCACCATTGTGTTACCTCATTCGGCAATAGATAGTGACTTAATAGACATTTATTTAAATTAAAATCTTCTGTTCTGAGATCTTCTAGATTGCCACTTTAATGCTTACAACTTCTATGTTTCATTAAGATGCACATTGAGGTCAGATCTAATTCCCTTGTTTGTATTTCTGTTAGTGAAAGTGTTTGGCCATTCATCTCAGAGGACTGTTTCTTTGTTGGTCTTCTACTGCAGGAGCCTCTCCATTATACCTACGGTGGTTGCATACAACAACAGAGCCCAGGCAGAGATCAAACTCCAGCACTGGCATAATGCCATGAAAGACTGTCAGAGGGTGCTGGAACTGGAACCAGACAATATAAAAGGTGCTTTCCCTGGTAGTATGATAATAATACTCAGGTTAATATAAGTAATATAAGTAATGCTCATAAATAGAAATATGATGATTAAGTCTGCAGTACTTTCAGCACATACAGTGATTGTGTGTTTGTCATCATCAGCCCTACTACGGCGTGCTACAGTGCAGAAGCACCTGGGCAACTTCCAGATGGCTGCTGATGACCTGAGAATTGTGCTTCGTGAAGAACCACAAAATGTTACAGCTACTGTAGGTACTTTATCCTCAAATGGCAGTGGGATTGCAATTCCGTGCCAGTGTATTATGTCAGTAGCACATTTGCCCAGTAGGTGTCGTTGTTTTTGAGATAGTGCTATGTGCAGTCAACCTTCAAATGGAGAATATGTAGGTCTTCAGATAGAGGCTGGGTTAGGGATTTTATGATTTTGGTCTAAGAACGTCTAAGGTCACCTCCCAGGACTACTTGCAGGAGATTATAGTTATTGGAACAACTCTTTAAATTAGTTGGTAATTCTACTG
Source organism: Polymixia japonica (assembly GCA_900302305.1). NCBI lineage: Eukaryota > Metazoa > Chordata > Actinopteri > Polymixiiformes > Polymixiidae > Polymixia > Polymixia japonica. Next base: position 16,684 of record OMKK01028042.1, read on the forward strand.
CTACTCAAACTGTTTATCTCAAATCCCATGCAATATATTCACTTCACATCAACATAATGGTTTGGGAGGATTTAGATTTGATCTTAAGTGAAATTTGGGTTCATATTGAATTATTGCATGGACAAGATGGTAGGAGTTTTTGTTAGAGATGGATGAGGTATACTTTAAAAAAATCCTACATTTTCAATTGTTTTTCTTTTTTAGAAACTTCTGATTGAAATTGACAAGAAGATAAGGGAATGCCAACCAGAGCAGATAGGCAAAGGGAAGAAAATCCTCATCCAAGACGTGGAGGAAGAAGAAGATGTCAACAGTAATGATGTAATAAAGATGAAGGCAAAACAGAAAGGTGAATTTGTCTAAACTCCTCCAAGGTCAATGTGCACTCTGAAATAAGTCCTTGATTCATGCACACCCTCTAGACACCACACACAGCAGTTCCTCCCCCACTCTAGGACCTTCACCTTCTCTCAACCTGCTTTCCTCGGTATTACCTCCTCTTTGATTCCGTTTCAAAGGGTAGTAAGCTACAATCAGTTTGTGGAGGTATGTATACAGCACTTTTGTACAGGTGGTCCAACATTTTAAAACATCCATTCTGGGTTTTATTTGATTGGATATTTACCTGTCGAAGTTACAGTATGTGATCCTAAAGCAGTGCTTGACTACCAAGTCCTAAATTCTTAAACGTTACTACCAGACGAGCATGCTAACCAAAGAAAGAGGTTGTTGTATTAAATCTTTAGCTGTCTGGTTGATAACATGACTTAAAGTGTCAATCTCGAAGATCTCCGTTTCATTCTCTTTGGAGGCACCTATGGCAAAAAGTGATATTTGCAGGTGTGTTTTTGAACCTCACTTCAAAGGGAAAACACGTCACGCTTGTGATATGAGTGCATGGCGGGAAAGTCACCACAGACACCCGGTTCTTAATACTCATAATACTGCAGATTCAAGGGCTTTCATCAGTGGGCCATAGGCTCAATCACCATTGCGTTACCTCATTTGGCAATAGATAGTGACTTAACAGACATTTATTTAAATTAAAATCTTCAGAGATCATCGAGGTTGCCACTTTAAGTCTGCAGCCTAATTTATGAATAATAAATCAGTGGTCACACCGGGTACATATTTAGCATTGTCAGACTCACTTTGTGATGTTACACTACTGCAGTGCCTGTCAGTCTGTTTGTACTTCGGGTGATTCAGTCCTCACAGTAAGCGCCTAGCAAAGGATTTGCCCTCTAATCCACTAGTAAAATCACTCATTGCTAATGGTATGTCTAGGACATTTGAGGAAGCCTAAACCTTTGGGGACTAGTGGGGAAGTCGTTTTCATCACAAATCCTCATATCTACCTTGCTACTGCAGAGAGGAAACCCCCCTGTCCCTCTTGGTTACATGACGTCTCATAGTATGTGTCTGTGTGCGTTTTCTACCCCACCCCCACCCAGAGCCTGCACAATCCACTGTTGAGAGCGGCTGCTTCCTGGAACTCCCCCTTTCAAGTGGCTCTGTGTTGTGTGTCCAACCCTCCCCCACTGTGATGTAACCGCTGACTGCATCCTGTGGGTGTGTCTCCCCCTTCCCTCTCGCACGCTCTCTCTCTCTCTCTCTGTCTCTCTCTGTCTCTCTCTCTCTCTTTCTCTGCCTCTCCCTCCCTCCCTCCCTCTCCCTTTCAGCTCGTCCGGTTGAACCCAGCCAGCCTGTGGGAGGGGAGGAGAGCGCGGCTTCTCCTGCCGAAAGGGGAGACATGGGGAACGCTCAGAAGAAGCCCCACGGCAGAGCGGACGGGGGCCCGCACAGCGAATCCAATAACTCCCATGGACACTGGAAGAACAGGGGAGGCAGCTCAGACAAGTACAAAGTAGCGCAGGAGTCTCCGGACAAGGTAGCCAACGGAACAGGCAAGAGGGGCTCGACAGCCTCGGTCCAGGCAGATCAAAGCGGCGGCTCCAAGGGAGCTCCATCTGGTGGGATCGGAAGAGGAACTGTCAACCTCGATGCCCCCTGCGGAGCCCTGCCCCCACCACTGGCCCGGCTAAAGAATGAGGGAAACCTGCTCTTTAAAAATGGACAGTTTGCCGATGCGCTGGAGAAATACTCCCAAGCCATTACCGGCTTCACAGATTCAGGTAAGGTTTGAACTGCCCTCATTGCTGTCGTTTATTTTACTTCTAGATGATTGGTAGTTTAGTTCCTTACTTTGTGAAAATGTACTGATGCCATTCCTTGGAGAATATTTCTACTCTCATACTACATGTAAAATGTATCACTGTGCCTTAAACAGGCTGTGACAACAAACCCATGGCCTATCGTGTTTAATAGTGACGTTGTCATAACCTGTTTTTAATTAACTGTGTTGTTATATGGTGCCTTATCATCCACAGCCTCGAGACAATTTCCTCTAATTGGCCAATGCCAATGTAAATCAAAGGTCATGACCTTGCTGTCACTGCTTCTGTTTTAGTCTCATTGTCATATCCCAGTCCAGAACAAAGGAAATTATAACAGAATAAGGATCTCTCTGGCCCTTAGACTGCAGCACTGTGATGTAGCCTAAAAAACGACAGTAAAGTGCACCAAAAGAGATATTCAGGCTTAAAATGTAGGTGTTCAGGCTATTTGTTGGTGTATTTAACAAGTATGTACCTAGATGGACAGAGTGATGCGTCACAATGGGCCTGTTGTGGTGTGTATGGTGTATGGATGGTGTATCTGTTTTTGCCTCAGCCTGGAGCTAAGCCTCTCAGCTCAGGTCTCTCCAGGTCACGTGACTCAGAACCACTCACTGTGAAATTGAATCTGAGGGACTGCAGCTGTAAATCTCACGAGAGGGAGAGGGTGCGTAATAGAGGGAACGAAAGTCCTACAGACCAGAGCAGAGATGTGGCTACACCATTTGAACCCTTTCACCCTCAGGGAAACTTGAAAACCAACTGATTTTAGTGTTGAGGTCCACGTTGTTTCAAAACACATCTTACAAAATCAGAGATGCAAGTTTTCTGTAGGACACAGACGATATGTAGCTACGCCTACAATGACGTAGTAGTCTCTTGAGATGGTGCTTGCTGTGTGATGGATATTTATTACTAAATATAACTGTGTATAACTAGCCGGACGTAGGGCTTCAACCTACTCTGCTACATCCCCACAATGTCAGGCTGACAGATGCTGCCCATAAATCCATATAGGCCTAGTCTAATCTGATTATTGGCATTGGGTTATGATGTTGGGGTCTGTGTCAAGTGGACCATCAACATACACCATTGTCAGCAATAATCTGACTGAATGTGAGCAGTTGCAGAGACATGGATGCCACCACCATGTACAATCACAGTGTCATCATGCATAATCTGATTTGATCTGATGAGGTTCTATGATAAGATGACTGTACTGAGTGTAGCAGAAGCATATTCCTGTATGCATAATGTCTAGGCCCATCTGTTTGTCCACTGCAATGATAATGAAAATAAAAAGGTTGAGTCAGCTTCCTGTAAGTCAAGAGCAGAGAATGACAAATATGTAGTTTGTAGTGTGTGTGAGTAAACTCATAAGACAAAATGTCTTGGTGGTTTGACAGGCCGTTGGATCCTCATCTATCCGTTTTCTCTCTCCATTTGAGCCTATTTCAGGAATCAAACGTAGTTTTTTCTCCAAGAACTTAGTCTTGAAAACATACCGTTGCTGTTGTGGCCACAACATATTATACACAACATACAACATATGATTATATTAGAGGAAAACTAGGGGTAGACCTGTAACCCATTTGTTAAAGATAGGGCTTAACATAAGCATAGTGTTAAAAGTCAGGCTCATACCCCAGGTGTCAAATACATCTCAAGATGTGAAAATTACTCTCAGAGGGAGGCGGGTGTGAGAAAATACATAGTTCTAGTTCATTACCAGCATTTATGAAGTAAGACTATGCAGGAATGCAGCTTTGAAAGAATCCGGCACTTATCTGTCTAAAGTCTAAGAAGAGGCTGTATATGTTATCTTACCACCAGGTCTTTGTCTTTGTGAAAGTCAAATGCTAAAGGTGAAGCCAATGAAAAATGTCTCCTGTTGTGACATGGCAGGAACCACTCATCGCAACACACAAAAACAGCCACATATGCACACGTACACATACATAAGCACACAACATTGCTAGGTAACCTTACTGCCATTCTATTCAAAACCCTTGTCCTTGTTTGACACCAGTGCCATGTTTCTACATGTCCAGTCTTAACGGTGTCTGGTCAGAGCACATTAAACCACTAGCTCTAGTCATTACCCTGTGAATATTATAAATGACTCATACCTATAACCTGCAAGGGTTGTTTTTAAAGCCACACCTCAGTATGCAAAGTGCCTCTCCCAGGCCCACTTGGATTTAACTTGCTACTTGCTAACGTTCTACTTTTACAGCTCTTCTGTGTGGATTGGATTGACAAGCAACTGGGGCTGTTCCTATTCCTACATTTATTATATTTGTCTCTTTTTTGTGTGTAGGGATTGATAGTCCAGAGGATCTCTGTATTCTGTACTCTAACAGAGCAGCCTGTTACCTGAAAGATGGTAACAGTCAAGACTGTATACAGGACTGCACAAGGTGAGACCGCCAACAATGCAAGTTTGCCGTATACCCAAAACAAATTATACTCTAAACTTTATTGCATTGTACAAAACAACGACTCTAAACTGTTTTGCAATCAACGCAATAAACCAAAGTCTTTGAGAGTTCAAACCAACCAACCATAACATGATGTAGAGGGAAGAGGGATGGTAGCTCTGGGCATGATCAGATCTTCCCTACAAAACACTACATTGAACTCCATCTCCCCACATCCTCCGTACACTTCCCTAAAATACACTTACAACTTGTGGATGCCACCATTTTGTTCATCTAATGGTGCATTTGGATGGAGCACTGCCACTCTAACTTTATACTTTTATACAGACTTGGAGTAAGTAATCTGTCTGGTTATGTCAAACCTTTACTAGGGCAGATTAGCAGCATGTGTAACAATGTTTGTTCCCAAACATTTTATAAAGGGAATTTTTTTCAGACAGTGTTACGTACAAGGAGTTGTATAGGCAACAAAGCCTTATTTGTTTTCATCAGTTGAGACACACACACTTCTAACAGTTCCATGAAACCTTCTGAGCGGGTGGTTTGGAATACTTGGCATATGTGACGTAAATTCATCTTCAGATTATTTTAAAGCAGCAGGATTAGGTTGCGGGAGAAAACACGCATACACGTAATTATACAAGTTGACCATCTGTCTTCCAAAACACGAAACTTACACAGAAACACCAACACACATTCAGTCTTTCAGTCCGTTACACGAAGTCACTCTCACTCCAGCATTACACACACAGAGTATTGTCAGTCACTCTCAGTGTCTATAGCAGAGGCCGCAGGCCTGGTCCTCCCCTCCTGTCTCATTATCTCTATTAATACTCCCCAGAGCCCTGGAGCTGCAGCCCTTCTCCCTCAAGCCCCTCCTGCGACGGGCCATGGCTTACGACTCTCTGGAGCGCTACCGCAAGGCCTACGTGGATTACAAGACGGTGCTGCAGATAGATATCAGCGTGCAGGCAGCGCATGACAGCGTCAACAGGTATTAGTGATTCACCTCTCACCTCACCCTGCTGCTGCCGGGAGGCCCCAGAGGGCAGGGAGGAGGCACCATAGAAATGGGATTGATAGAAGGGGCTTTCCTGTTCAAATCAACATCTTTGGAGGGGTCTATCGGCTGGTACCGTAGGCTGCGATAGATGGGGGACAGTCCATATTGTATGACAACACCTAAATTACGTGACAGCACTGACTTGTAGAATCAGAGTGTAGAATTGAGAGATTCGTCACCTGTCACGCTCATTCAGCTGAAATGATAGTGGGTTGAGACCCAGGCCTGTATGCCCAACTTACAGTACTTAAAAAAAGACTTTTACTCAAGGGTTAAACACTGACTGTGTTGATTTATGGTTGGCCTACCTCACCAAAATCTTCACGTTATCATCCTCATATTGTGAACCAGTAAAAAGTTAGCTGCTTCAGACAATGATCAAAAATTAAATTGGTTGAATTGAAGTTCAATTCAAGTTCAAAGTGGCCATTGAAACAGCCATAGTCTAATTAGTGGTTAACAGATTTAGCTGCTGTTGACAAGCAGCTCCGGCTAGAAGGTATTTATGGCTGTCAGACTCAGCCTCTGTTACGTAATAAAGGAACTCACCTGGGCACTCAGTGTACTCAGGAGCACCAGGGGATAATGAGCCTCAGTTATCAATATTTCTCCAGAACATTGAACAGCTCTAAAACACCATGCATGCTAAATGTTTCTAAAAGAGTCTTATTTGCAAGTTAAAAGTTAATTTTCTTCTTATAATATACAGTATACTAACCATTATTTTCACACAAACTTTTTCATGTCTTGCTCGTGTGTATGTGCCTGTTTGACTTTTTTGCCTGTCTATCTGTGTCCATGTGTGGGTCTGTGCCTTTCAGTGTGCGTATGGGTATGTGAGTGTGTCAGTGTTTCCTGTATTTATTTTTTCTTACTGTGGTCTTACAAGGCTGGGACACATACCATGTGAAAGGAAAATCTTCAAAAAACAGCTGTTAAATACCTAATTTCTGTTACTTTTACACTAAGATTTACCATGAAATCCAAAACAATCAAGTTTGAAATAAATGACCCAGACTCATATTATTAAGGTATTTCCGCCAACAAATGAATGACAGTATTGATTTCATCTAACTTCAGTCCCAGATAATATGTGAGTAAATCCCTTCCCTCCTGCTGTCGCTCTCTGATTGATGCGCTCGCTTCTCCCTCCTCAGTCACAGAGAAGCTGTCTGAGCTGAGGGAAGCACACACACCTGCGCATGCGCCTTCCACAGAGAAGAACCCAACTCTACATTGACCCAAGTGTTGATTAGAGCAAAGCGTTGACTGCATATAAAGCATATTGCTAGAGCATATAAAGGGGAAACACTGGTGTGTGTGTGTGTGTGTGTGCATCTGCCTGGATGTCTGAGCCTGTGTGTTTGCACATCTAATCGTATACTCTTACCCATGATTCCATGTGCAATGTACATGTATCAACCCCCTCCCCACCCAGGATCACCAGGCTTCTCATAGAGCAGGATGGTCCAGAGTGGAGAGAGAAGCTTCCAGAGATTCCCCTGGTCCCTCTGTCTGCTCAGCAGCACCGCAGAGAGGTGCCACCCAGTGCAGAGGTCCTCCAGGCACGCGCAGAGAAGGCCGCCACGGACGCAGGTGTGTCTATGTATTCAAGTGTGTTTTTGTCTGTCTGTGTGTGTGTGTGTGTGTGTGTGTGTGTGTGTGTGTGTGTATGTGTGTGTGTGGCTATCCACGTCTGAATCTCTGAGTTTTAGGTGCTCTGTCTCAAGAATGAATAGGGATCATTTT
>OMKK01028049.1:0-10010 GCA_900302305.1 Polymixia japonica
TCCTCTAAGTACCATGAGTCATATGCTGACATTATGTAATCAGTCTGAGGCAGAAGTTAAGTGACAACACCTTTCTCTAAACAGGCTCAGACATTTATGGATGTCAATTAACTTTGATTTTACCCAACACTACTTGTAGTATAAGGTGCATCATTAAAATCAATCTTTTCTTCAGATAGTTATTTTGCAGCACCAAGTCCCTGATTGCAATCAATGTCCTTTTAAATAATACAGCAACATATAATACAATAAAACAATGGGATACACTGGTGTAACTTAGATTTCCTTCTCTTTCTTGCTGTCTTTCCCTCTCTCACTCTGTCTCCCTCTCTCTCTCTCTCTCTCTCACACACACACACACACACACACTCTATCACCCAACCGCCTTACACTGAATCTTTAATGTCTCCTTGCTGTCTTACAGAAATAGCTGAACAGTGCTTATGATTGCAGAGGGCTGTTGTGACTGTGTGAGTCCCTGGCTGGGCCTCTCGCCTTCTCCTGAGAAAGACAAAGCTCTGGCACTTCGACCTAGAAGCTAAGATAGCTGTCACAATGCCCGCTGCTGCAGCCGACAACTGTCAGTCCCAAGGTGGGTGCATGTCTGCTCGGATGCCCATCATCCTTGAGACATGAGGGGTGATGATGGGTGTCATATGCAGACCTCCGCTGTGTGTCCCTATGTTCCTATGCCACCCATACCACCCTGAGGCAGTGTCCTCAGAGGCCTGGCGACCTGTCCCCATCTTCGCTTGCGATGACAGTGTTAAAGCCTGAGTGTTCGTCCAGTGTATGGTGAGCTAGAATTGAAGCATGTACTCTCCGCTCAGAAAGTGAGTGCCTCTAGGTGAGTGAATGTGTGAAATCCTGTCGAGACAAAGAATAAAAAAAGAGTTGTCATTACCTCTCCTCTAAGCTTGGAGAACTGCTTCTTTTCATTATTCAAATGATAGCAGACAGCAATTAGCAATTATTGTTAAACAGGGACGGACAATAACTAACTACATTTACTCAAGTACTGTACTTTAGTACAGTTGCCTTTCAGACGATTTACTCGGTACAACACATATAATATGGGATATCCCGCATGGCTCAATTGAAGACACCTCTATTCACACCTTTAAGGCAGATGGTCTGTGGTCATCCTTTACACTCTTCACCTCGTGAATAACACCTCTGCCAAGTCGGGCTAACTAGCTACAGCTAGTTAACTCGTCAGTAGGCTACTGCCAGCTTGAAGTTAGCTTAATGGCCCCTGTTGGTGCTAGCCACCGCTGCCTCAGTTCGTGAATGTGGCTACCCGTGGAGCGCTAATTTTGAGTTTGTTTTCTCCACAAGCTTTGTGTCTCGGAATGAGCACCAAGCCTAAACAGGCAAAGAAGAAGTCTTCTATCTGCTGTCTTCTATCCACTTCTCTTTGCATGACAAGGACCAGCACGAGGACGGCAGGAGAGCATTGACTGAGCCCAAGTCCTGTGCGTTTTGTTGCCAGCTCCGGGGCTCAACCCTGGAGAGGTGGGTCATGTTTGTGGAGAAAGTGCTGGGAAAGACTACCGTCACACGGCAGGACCCCCTCCTCTTGGAGTTGAGGGACCCAGCTTCATCTGAGTCAGAAGGCGAGGGGCTTTTGTTTGAAGTCCCCGCTGGTAACTGGGCTGACCACATGGAGTTGAAGGGTTAGCCGAGTTTGCCAGCTAGCCATGACGATGACATGCTGGACATCAACTTGGACACACATGGCTTATTGGAGGATGAACACGAGGTTTTATCATTGGGCTAATATACCACCACTACTGCGTCGGTTGGCCAGGATGATACATCCTTCTTCTCACTGTACCGCCGTGAGAGACTGGAGGTGGAGTGGCCGTCTCCTTCACTGGTGGTTCACAGGATTGTTCCTTCCCCCAGAGCCAACAATGATCAAAAACCACCTGCCCATGTTCCTGGACTTTGTCTTGGAGTTAACTTTGGCATGAAACAGTTGGTTTGGTCAATCCACCGCCTATGGACCCATCCCTGGCAGCTTATCTGGCCCTGTCCCACAACCATGGTGTGGGTGGTCCAACAGTCCCATCCCATCCCATCCAAGCATTGCAAGTTCTCCGCTGGAGAAAATTTACCGAGCGCAGGCAGGCTTGTGCACTGAACTCCGTCACCATGCTTCAGACATACCAAGCCATGTTTCTGGCGGAGCTTGGGACACGGAGGCCCCTGATGGTACACTGGCGCCTCTTCTCAATGAGGTCAGAATCGTCATGGATTACATCCTCCGCGTATCCCGCTGTGCAGTGCTCTCCCTGGGCAGAGGGATGGCATCTACAGTGGTGGAACAGAGACACCTGTGGCTGACTCCCTCCAATGTTCTGGATAGGGACAGGGCTGTTTACTTGAATGAGCCAGTATCTGCTGAGGGTTTGTTTGGGCACTTTTGTTGCCTCAGGTTGTAGCCCCAAGTATGGTTGCGTTAAACGTTTCTCAGGTGACCACAACAAATGTTCCCAATGTTTGTTACTTTTCCAGTGCCCCAATAAAGGTGCATTCAGTTCATTGTGTGAATTTTGTAAATGTTCATCTATTGAATTCAATAAATGGTGCATTTTGTATTCAAAACACTGCAAGTCAAATAAATCTGGGCAGGCAGGTGATGCTATTCGCCTCCAGCACACCAGAGGGCAACAGTCCTTCCCCTACAGTGCTGCAGGTCAGTCGGCTAGCAGTTCACCTCCCTCAATGGCCCGCATGTGCAGCCTCTCAGTGGGAAGAGAGAACCGTTGCCATGGGTTACCGGTTACAGTTTCAGGTCTGACCACCCCGTTCACCACTCCATAATAAACACAGTTGTAGGGGACGAGGCAGCAGCAGTACTGAGGGAGGAAATAAACACTAACTTCTGAAGAAAGGGGGAGGACTTCGTCTTCTAGACCTGCGAGTGTTAAACAAATACCTACAAACTTACAAGTTAAAAATGTTACACTCAGACTGCTACTGAACGCTATCAGCCTTTGCAATAATCGATCTCACAGGCGCTCACTTTCATGTAGCGATACACCTAGACCAGAGGCAGTTTCTAAGGTTTGCATGAATACCTGGTGCTGCTGTTCCGCCTGTCACTGGGAGAGAGGCGTTCGCATATTAGCCTATATGGACGATTGGGCTCTGATAGCGAGCTCCAGAGAGCAGGCAGTGGCGCAGCTGTCACTAGTTCTGTTGCACATTCAAGCACTGGGCTTTTCAGTGACTTTGCAGAAAAGTTTGCTAACCCCGAGTCAGCAGTTTTCTTTTCTTGGGTTGGAAATGTGCTCTGTTTCCAGCTGAGCGTTTCACCGCTGCCTCTCTCAATTCCAGTTGGGATGCAAACTGCATTTCTGAGCAATTTTACAGCTAGTAGGCATGATGGATTTTGATCCAGCTGTCTGCTGTCCGACGCGACCTCTGGCGGGATGCATAATTGTCCGGCCTTTGTGAATGTCGGTATGTTAAAAATATAATTACAATGTCAATGTGTTTATTGTGTGGCTTAGATGTACATCAAATAAAATCTTGCGTTCCATTAGTATAATTTTTTTTTTAAATCAGCTGGCTGCCAACCTATTGGCTATGTACATTGTTGTGCATATCACACACTGTGGCAATTTAATTTTTCATCAGAGACGAATGTCTCTGTAGACATATGTATCTATGCGTATCTACAGCTGTGTCAGATGGCCAGACCCTCTGCTCTGTTTACTCTGATATTGCCCACATCCTGGTAACATTCAGCCCACATTCTGACATTTTAACTCAAAAACAATCCAAACAGGAAAAAATAACAAACAAAAACAAGTAAAGAAATAAAATAAAATTAAGTTAACTAACTGGATTGTTAAATAATAAGTCCTAATGTTAACTAAGCATATACATTTGCTAGCGTTAAGTCAATGTTACTGGGCAGTCAGCTATGTCAACTTGTGGCATATTTGTTAGCAAGCCCCGTTGACTTAGCCTGGAAGCCAGTCTTTCTTGCAAAAGGTTTTCAGTTTGCGGTAGCAAATGAATGAGGATGGCTTCCAGGCTAACGTTGACTGGGTTAAAGGGATAGTTCGTATTTTCTGAAGTGAGGTTGTAAAGAGAGAAAACATTTTGACTAAAAGCAATGACTAAAAGTTGACTAAAATCTAATGACTTTTCGTGGACTAAAACTAAACTAAAACTATGAAGGATAAAAATGACTAAAATTGGGCTAAAACTAATAAGCATTTTCATCTAAAGACTAAATCTAAAATAGCTGCCAAAATTAACACTGGGTGGAAGTGGACCTCTGTGCCTCCAGAACAAATACCCACTGCCCTCCATAACGGACCACAATGTGCCTCTGAGAATGGATGCGCTAGCACACCCATGGCCTAACACGCTCCTGTATGCATTCCCCCAGTGGAAATTATACTGCTGGGTCTGGAGAGGATCTGTCCCACATCTTGGTGGCCCCTCGGTGGCCGGCGAAGTCGTGGTATGCCGAGATAATCTAGATAGTCTGCTGGCAGCGAGGCCCTGGCAGATTCCTCTCCGCAGGGAGCTCCTCTTTCAAGCAGGAGGAGAGGTGATTAATCCGCGCCTAGAACTGTGGCGGCTGCGTGCCTACCTGTTGAGAGGTCTATTTTAATAGCTAAGGGTCTGCCCCCAAGTGTGGTAGAGACGATCCAAAGTGCGAGGGCATCATCCAATAGAGGCCTATGTGCCTATAAATGAGCAGTGGTGGCATTTGAGCAGTGGTGTCAGGACTGAAATGTACTCCCATTTCAGTGCTCTGTTGTGGATGTTTTGACGTTCCTTCAGGAGCTGCTGGATAAGGGTCTCTCCTCCACAATTAAGGTCTATTTGGCAGCTATATCTGCCTGTCATGTTGACTTTGATGGAGTGACCCTCTTGCCATGCATTTCTTAAAGGGCTGGCTGAGGTCTGTGGTTAAATCCAGCATCCTCTCATGGGATTTGGCTTTGGTGCTTGAGGCTCTTTGTGGTCCGCCATTTGAACCCATTGAGTCTGCAGATATGAAATTTATTTTCATAAAAGACTGCACTGCTTCTCGCTTTGACCTTCAGGTAAGTGACCTTCATGCTTTATCTGTGCATCCGTCTTGTACCCAGTTCACTTCGGATGGCTCCAAGGTTACGTTGCGCTCGAATGCGGCATAATTGCCTAAGATTATCTGTGCAGCCTATAGCTCTATGGATTTTGAGCTCTTAAGCATTTGTCCCCCTCCTTTTGCATCGAAGGAGCAGAGGAGGTTGATTTGTGTCCTGTGCGTGAGCTACACACCTACATAGACTGCACTCAGAGTGTGCGTTTATGTGACCAGTTGTTTGTCTGTTTTGCTAATCCTGCCAGGGGCAAAGCCCTGTCTAAACAGCGGCTTTCTCACTGGATTGTGGAGGATCTCCCTGGCTTACAACAGCAGAGGTCTTCCGTTGCCTCACGGTGTGAGGGCACATTCGACCAGGGGCATGGCAACATCATGGGCTTTGTTTAAAGGGGTATCTGTGAGTGATGTACTGCAGCTAGTTGGTCATCACCACACACTTTTGTTCAGTTTTACCGTTTGGATGTGACACCCCCTTCGGTGGCTCATTCTGTCCTTTCTGCTGGGTCTATGATGCACTAGAGTGTTGGAGGTCTGCGGGGCGTGAATACATGTCCCATACTTTGTGATGTGTTGAACCGAGTGAATTGACTGAAAGGGAACGAAATGTTATGACTACTTGGAACTTCTGTTCCCTGAAGGAGAGGAACGAGGTACAGCACTAGGTTGCCCCGCTGCACAGCTGGGCTCGGTGAAGAGTGGCTATCGAATTGAGGGATGACCATGGTGACGGATGTATATACTGTATGTGCAGGCGGGGCCTCATAAAGGTCACCACAGGCCACACAATGACGTGATATCCCATACTATATGTGTTGCACCTCATTCCTCTCAGGGAACAGAAGTTATAGTCATAACAGTTCATTTTCAGGAAAGTGTACTTTACTTGAGTATTTCCATTTTAGGGGACTTTATAGTTTTACTCCACTACATTTCAAAGGGAAATATATTTGAATGGATGGCATTTTCTTTTACCAGAGTACAATTCCATCAGGATTTTTCTATTTTTATTTAAGTAAAAGATGTGTTTATGTCTTCCATCATCCACCACTGTTGTGAAAGATGTAGCAGGAGATGACAGGAGCTGAAAAGTACCTGTGTTTAGTGTTCCCTTCCGTAATTGCTAGTCTGCAAGAAGGGAAACAGAAATCATTATTCAGCAGCAATTGTGTGGCAGTTATTTTTCAAAATCCTTGAGTTCTTGTTTTCCTGTCACATTTAAGAATGTACCTGTGCTCAGAAACACCCACATACTCCACCCAATGGCATTTAAGAATCCTCTATTGAAAAAATAAATACATACAGAAAGAATATTAAGCCACACTACACACCTGTCAACAGTTTATTTTGCCTGGAACTAAGAACGAATCATTTCATGAAAGTGGCTAACCTTGATGAGCACAATAACATATAACTTCCAATTCACAGAAAATCTATTAAACAAACTTCTGTAAACAAGTTCTGTATTAATTTACTGGGTTCACCGTTGTGGAGGCAAGGCAGTGTCATAAACCTTGGTTAAGCTTGGTTATCAAAGCCATTGGACATTGCAATGACAATTAATAAATAAGTAACACTTAAAATAGACAAGTGATATAGAATGTCCTTTAAGGGAACTCTTCGTGGTCAGAATAATCGTTATGGACTTAATTTTGTCAGGGTGATTCCTATGAGTAACTATCGAGTAAAGGGAATGTTTGTAATTAAGATTTCCTAACTGAAATAAAGGTCAAATGAGGTTAAAGAGGCTGTGGCCCACATGCAGTTTTGCTGGATGGTACTCCACAGAAATAACAATAATCTCTCTTTGCTTCATTAAAAATGTACCCACAATTTTTAAGATACCATCTTGGCAAATGGCACCGTCCTTCATAGTAATTTTGCAGATATTCAGAATGAAGCGTAATGTGTATTGAAGATGCTTACCTTTACGTGTGGACTTGGACTGACTAGCAGCGACAGTGGTCAGATCTGCTGGTAGACCCACATAGACTCCACCATAGTTCCTGTGAATAGAATATAATGTTTTTTTCTTTCCCAAAAATATATAACAGTTTAAAGAGAAAGTTGAATGAGTTATATTTTATTATGTAATTTGTTCAGCGGTGTTCAAATGGTGCGCTGTGGAGTAACTTCTGGTGAAAGAAAATGTATAATAAACAGAAATTAAAGTTGAATGAAATCAGCCTATGCACACAATTTCACTCCCTTAAATGCATTGTCCTCTTTAGCAATGCAGCAGCTCTTTATATTTTTTCTAATGTCTTTTGTATGATACTCTCCCTCTTGTTTCATACTATCCTTTGTGACACTGTCAAGTATTCAATAATTAGGTGTGCCTTGACTTTTTTGTCTTGGAACTTTGTTTCTTCAGAAAATTAGCCGTTTTAAAGGCCAGTAACCATTCTAATGTGTAATGTAATCTGGTTGAACAAAGGTTCTGGGTTAAGCTATAGAGAGATGGAACATAAAGAAGCTCATTATGACAACACAGATCTGAACAGACAGTTCATTAATGCAGGGGTCCCCAATTACCGGGCCGTGGATCATTTGGTACCGGGCTGCACAGAAAGAATAAAAACGTTTTAATTTTAATTTTATTTCCATTTTAGTGACTATCTCACTCTGCAGTGTTTTATTTTGACAAATGACCACTTCTGTCTGTGCCTCTTTTCCGCACTTGTCTCAGTATGCCCATGCACCGATAAATTAAGCCCACAAGCTAACCCTAGCAAAAATGAGTAAAAAACAAACATTGCTGGAGAGCTTCTTTGAAAAGGGGGAAAGGCCCAATGATGAGACAGCAGGAGACTCCGAGACTGCCAAAAAAGAAAGAAAGCTGCATTTAAAAGAAAATACCAAGAGTCCTACTTAAATTACGGGTTCATCGCAGCAGGTGATTCACATGCCTCAAGCCCGCTCTGTGTAATATGTGGCGACCGGCTATCCAACGAGGCCATGAAGCCTTCAAAACTGCTTCACCACGTAGAGACCAAGCACCCTGCATTAAAAGACAAGCCTTTGGAGTTTTTTGAAAGAAAAAAACGTGAACACGAAGAACAAGATTACGGAGTAGACTGGACATAAGGAACACACTTCAGGTGTCACTGTCTCGTTGCAGGGAAACAAGCTCAGTGCTCCCACTGATTCTGCATTATGGTGAGTTGAGTCACATTTACATTATAAATGTAATAATTAAATTAATAATTAAATTATATAATATGCACTTTATTATGTTTTGTTATGCGTGTGATTCTTCCTCCCCCGGTCCATGGAAAAATTGTCTTGCATGAAACCGCATGAAAATGGTCTGTGGTGCAAAAAAGGTTGGGGACCGCTGCATTAATGGATTTGGTAGCTACAGGCCAATACTGGAATGCATCATAGTTTAGTTTAGAAAAGTGAGATTTATATTGCACATAACTTTGATTTTTCTTTTTTTTTTTTTTAATGCATGCAAGTGTGAGAACTTCAATATGAATACTAAATGAAATGAAGAAAATTCTGGAGAGCAAGATTATTAAAGATCCTATTGATAACATTTTATGTAAACAAATAATAAAAAAAAAAAATACATCCACAGAGCTTTTAGAAAGGTGTAGGTGCAATTCGGCATATTTAGACAAAATCAACAACATCTACCAACAGCCATAGTCCTTGCAACCTTAACTAATGTGTTGTCACCGGTTAGATTGTGAAAATTAGATAAATAACATCTTAAATCCATGAGGAGCTACCTTAGCATTAGTGACCACCTTCCTAATGTTATAGTTCCCCCAAACAATGTACTGTATAACAAAGATGCACACCAGAGGGGATTTAGAAGTGGGTATACGCAATGCCGTGTGAAAAATAAGAAGATATATACCATATACCTGCATACCCTGCACTACACCACTGCTTAGATGACAAGCTAAACATTACATGAAGCTAGATAGCCATATCCTAAGATTACCATAGATTATGTTACATGAATCTTGACACACCACTGCACAAAGTAACCTAAATCTATAGCTAATGTATAACTACATGTTGCAAAATGAATTCAGTGCTCTACCACAAAAGATTCATCACTTGACATGACAGTCTGAGTCTCACTCCATGAAATAAGCAGGTTATGCAATGAACTGGCAACCACTTGAGGGGTCATGTGCTTCGAGCAACAGCGGTGTTGTGACATGAATGCAATAGAAGGGGGGAGGGGGATTGCGACATCTAGTGGCTGAATGTTGTCAATAGCACCATTAATATACCTTCTTTTCTCATCGTCTGGCGAGGGCTCTTCTGTCCTGATTGAGAGAAAAAGAACAGGTCATGTGTCAGGCTGGGAACATATTGTACACACAAGTGAGGAACCCACCACTGAGTATTAAGTGCTTATTACTGCATGAGATGGATCTGTATTGCAAAAAAGTCCAGTCTTATTTAACTTAAAATGTAGATTAAAAAAAATGCCAACGGGATGTGATCATTTAAATTGTTTCTAATGCAAATTAATTTGAATTTTCTTGAGAGATGAGAAGCTGCATTGGCTTTATCTCCTACAATTGGTAGATATTTTTATTTGTTTTAAGAAAAATATGATGTTAGTACCTGTTTAACTAATTTGTTAAGGTGGCCATTTATTGCAGTGTGGTTGCAGTATAGTATTTTGTCTTGCATGTGTGTCAATTTTTTGTAAGACAATTGGCATGATAGTTAGCCAGGCTGTCAAACTATTTGTACATAGAAAAATATACATATACACATATCACATAAAAACAACACTGTCTATATGTTATTTCTCCACTGAGAGGCACAAAAGCAAATAGATGAGTCTAAGCAGGTCAAAATTGAAAAGCAGATGCAGGTATAATGTAATCTCTGGCAGAAATTGTTTTGAGTCTGTGTGTGT
>OMKK01028083.1:8681-21694 GCA_900302305.1 Polymixia japonica
CCACATATACATATATATATATATATATATATATATATGATACATTATGTATGAAAGATATAGTATATCTTTAATTTCAACCTTGAAAAAATATGCAAGTAAACTAAATAAAAGTAAAACAGTCGTTTTCATGCTGTCACAGTTTCTTCCATGTTATAGAAAGTTCACCTGTTCACATGTTAATCTGTCGCTTGCTAAGCAAGCCTCGCTGTCAAGGCAAATGGCAGTCAAGTCTCAATAAATTATTCTGGTCACGTGTTACAGCATAACGCCAGTCGACGGGGGAGGAACACCACAGCAGTAGGCCTCCTAAGCCGTTTAGCGGTGGAAAACACTCTATTCTCTAACTCAGATTGGGGAATAGCGATTTCGCCATATCAACAGCCAAACAGCACAAGGGCAAAACAAAAGCAGCTGTCTGAATGGTTTAGAGTTGAGCTAGCTCACTGGGACAGACATGGCATGGGGTAGTCTGGGGATATCCTTCTGTATAGAAAGTGCCCTGGTCACAGGGTGTGTATGCGACACGTGCAACACAGATGAGTTTCTTTCAAAGCTTCCAGGCTCCTTGAAGTGACGCAAATCCTTTCTGAAAAAAAGTTTTGTCGTGGACGTTTGTGGATGAATTTAACGTTGGTCTTCACCCATCAGCCAGCTACCCATGTCCCTGCCCTGCCCTGTTTAAGATGACTGAGTCAAGAAACACATTAATAACTGTATATTCTACTGTATATATGACAATCTAATTTTAAGGACCAATAACAAAATCAAGCACAGGTGGAATTTCAAGATTGAGTGAATTATTAATCCTAGTATCAAAAGGCATTTGACATTTGGCTATATTTGAAGAGTTGCCACATATCTCAGGTGTAAATGACTAGGACACTGCTTAATAAAATAATCATTTATGTTAGGGTTTGATCCACAGAATTACTGATTAGTCTGCCATCACGCTATCATTTGTGAAATACTTTTGAAAACCTATTTCAAGGTTTATTTTCCACAACATTCTGCCCTGTAGTATCAAGATAACCAATCTACCCGATAGTTTACATCAATCAATACACAATTTAAAATGCATTCATGCGGCCTTTTCTATATAAGTTGAATTATGATAAACTCAATACTAGCTTACATCCAAATGTTCCCAGTTCCGAACTAGAAAATAGAGGCATATTCCCGGAACAATGATTGTGACTTCTGGCCCACTCACCTTGTCCGTCTGTTCTAATTAATTTCCCATGGAGCTGTGTATCGACATCAAAGAACTAAGAGACAGTAGTGAACATTCACGAATGCCCATTGAACTCTACAGGCGCTAAAATCATTTTCAACGCTGAAACCCAGCGGTATTCCCGTTTCTCTCTTCCCTTTGGTTTGACACCGTGGTAAACGGAACAAGCGCAAAAACATCCCACAATCTATAGGCTCCATTATTATTCCTGCAGAAGTGATGCCGCTTGTTGAATAACTGTACATGGGAATACCGGAGACGACTTCAATAGGGTCCTCTCTCCGGTCTAAGCCCTCAGTTGCTCGTTACAGTACACTCTCCCACGTTCAACGCTGAGGCGAGGAGAGGAAACAATAAAATGTGATTACTTTTGCTGCTCCAGACAGACAAGACCGCAAGAGATGCCAAATGGGGGCATTCGTATTTGTATTAGTCAGGCTGAGAGCAGCGAGAGGGAGAGAATTAGGCAGTCCTCAGTGCTATTGTTACTGACAGTGTCAGTGGCGGCAGCAGGCCCTGGCTAGCGTGTGAATCCATGGTCTCCCCTATGTGGTTCAGTTTAAACAAGCAGATAATTCAATCCTTTTTGTTTGAGGATGTGAGGGAACATGTGAGAGAGAGTCTTGAAACGTGTTCTTGTGTGTGTGTGTGTGTGCGCGCGTGTGTGTGTGTGTACACACGTGCGCATGCGTACTATGTAGGCATTTGATCCAGATTTACAGTTTGCATGCCCACTGCAAAGTCACATGACAGTGTTCATGACAGTGTGTGTATGCATGCATCAACACCCTTAAGATATTTGTATGCTAATCTACAGTGTGTCGGCTGTATGTGTGTAGCACGCGTGTTTGTGTGCAACTCTGAGAACTAGCAAACCACTGAAACATCAAAGGGGACCAGTGCTGGGACCGTCAAACACACACACGCACGCACACACACACACACACACACACACACAGAAGCACAGCAGTGCACTGCTGCAGGGGTTTCTATTGCATCAGAAGAGGAGGCGAGACTCCCTGACTCCCTGAGAGGAAGAGGAATGATAACCAACCCTGTAGAGGCTGCAGGCCAGCCATGTATGCGCGACACAAGGGAACAGATAAGGGAAATGCCCAGCATACGAGCAAACCACTGCAACTGTATGTGACAACTAAGGACACATCGCAAGACATTATGGAAAATTGGAAAATGTATAGATGACACAATTGTTTGTATAGATGTTTTTTTGTGAAAATGTGGTTACATAATAATGGCTTGTTAATCATATAAAAGACTGTAACATCCGTACTACACAAGCCCCAGCTTGTATCATTATTAATATACCACAAGTAACATTCTTAGCATGTTCCTTGTTGCAGTAAGTTCTAAAGCGGCAACACTGCTTTTGTCATTTCTGAAATTCCTGAAGCTTTGGCTGTGTTCGCTGTATCAGCAAGAGCTATGTGAATTTCAGAATAGCAGTAATTTTATGATTAGGATGCTGTGCGCTTGTGGTTAGTGCTTAGGTTAGCATATGCTCAACAGTACCGTCCCCCCTTGGGCTAAATCAAAAGATAGGGTCAAAAGTGTCTGTTGCATGAACATAATGTATTCATGTGTAAGGTGGTGGAGCTAATTATGCATTATAGCCGTTCTGTTCTCTCCAGTGCTGTGTGACCTCGTCAAGCTTAATTGGGAACCTTTAATCTGTCATTTTTCTTTGTCAGTCTCGTGTCACATTACTGGGGAAAAGTTTGTCCTTTAGTGATCCTGAAAAAGCTTATCTGACCTTTTTGCGTTTCTCATTGAAACCAATGGGTAGCAGCTGCACACTAATAAGATTTAGATTTCAGCAGTACACATTGATTTGAATAAGGACCACTAACAGCCCTATCAAGCAATAATTAACATCAGCGCCACGCAGAAAGCTTTTCATTTCAATGTAGCAAGTGTTTGGTAAAGTCAAAGACTCCCAATCAAAATATTAATGAATCCCTGGTGACTAGGCACTCAACATGGGGTTTAATTGTAGGCATTATGATTTCAGTCTTTACAGGTAAGACTTGTTACTGAATTACGAAAAAAAAAAACAGACACGCTTCAGACACGTCCTGGTGGTTTAAAATGCTGGGAGGTGTACTATGTACTTGAGTTTAGAATTAGCTAATGAGGAAGCAATGGCCTAAAAATAATCCCTAAAAAAACAAAACAATCGATAAATAATTTGAAAGCATTTTCCATAAAAATCCACATTCATAGCGGTCTCCTTTATTCTCCTTGGCGCTCCTGGAACACTCCTCTTCAACTAATCAAATCATTACCCAGGTGTTACCCCGCTGAGAGCTGCCAGCAGAGAAACTTGTGATTAGTGCAGATTAGGTGCAACTTCATGCTCTACGAGAGACATTGAGGACGGTTACTTCCCTGCCTGTAACCAATCAATATCTGCGATCTAGTCAATGACTTATTCTGACAAAGACGAAAACAAGCTCTAAGGTCGTAGTCCCGCACCCATCCAACATCCAACCTCGGTGAAGAGTCGGGCCTGAATATGTGTTTCCCGACACAGAACCAACACAAACAAAGGAGAAGAGAATGCAAGCAAGGCGTGCACAGACACAATGGGAAGTTATCCTATTAGAGACAAATCCACACAGAGGCACAGATTTACACTAAAACACAACACGCAGTATTTGCACTGACCTTGAAGCTCCAGTAGTTCGGTTGTTGCTAGAGGGTAAGAAGAGAGCGAGAGCAAAGGAGAGGGAGAGGAAAAGACAAAAAAGGGGATTTTAGACATTTTTCAATGCATTAGACTGGACGACTGTAACCCCGTAACATTTCATGAGAGGGATGGAGAGAAGCGGGAATGAGGTGAAGAGAAAGGAAGAGATTGGGGGGGGAAAACGCTTCGTCAATCAGTCTCCCAGGGAACACATTTAATTGATAACACAAAGTGTGACTAATAACGTCTGACAGGTTTAATGGTACAGTAGTTCCTAAGATGAGAAAGGAGAGAAACAAGTTTGGGATTTCCCCAAATCCACCATTTTGCTGAAAGAATTACTACAAATTTGTCGCACAAATAAATAAATAAATAAATAATTGGTTAAATGTTCTGCCCATCAGGCTCGATCAGAAAATGATGGCCTAATTATTGTGATGATAGCCAGATTAGCTTCCGTTGTCCTTCAGTGCCATCATAATAGGCTTTTAATTGCTTGTAATTGCTCCTCAGCAATTAATCAAATGTTTACAGTGACTTCACACAAGCTAATGATGATGCACACCCAGGCAGCTCCCAAATTCAACCCCATGCTCTCTCCGTACCCACAGTTGGTTGGCTGGTACCCAGGAGCAGGATTAAAGCAAAATGCAGACACAGGATTAAGTATCTTGGCATTTTGACTCTATCTGGATGGCAGTCAACATTTAGGTCAAAGTTCTTCTGATTTATTAAGGTACAGCTAATGTAGCTTTTATGTGGTTATTCATCCCAATGACATTAAATCAATTTTGTGTTTATTGGCTAATACTGTACACTGCACTTCCTGGTTCATGTTTGGTCATGATTGCTGAGTAACCGACTCTAGAAACAGTCATCTTGCACTAAAGGAAGATAACTTCAACAAGTATAACAAGGCACAGGTGTGGAGCTCTCGCTTCAGAAGCGCAGTGTTTGCTGTATAATTTGGTATAATGTAACCATGGTTGCACTAGGATACAATGCCAGCTCAACAATGGCTGCTACAAATCCCAGTTGTCATTGGGTTGGTAACAAAATTTAAAACCAACCTAAGAAGGGCAAAGCCTGAATAACAGATTCTGAGGATCTGTAGCTCTTTAACTCTGCTGCATCAAAAAAGAAATATTGAAGGGCAAACTACTAAAGTCTACCTTTCAAATGAGTAACTGCTTAACATAAATTCCTCTAAATAGAATCATCTGTTCCTCACCACACTTTGAGGGAAACATTCAACTTGTATATTCAACTAAACTAGTCTTTCTTCAGAAAAAACCAACCATTCCCCCTAACATGTTTTTGAAGGGGCATTTAGTCTTACAGTAGATTAAATACTTAGCCATGTTTTAGAGGAAGAGCCCTGCAATGTTTAGCAATTCACTGGTTAGTGTGCTGATTGTGTTTCTCTATTTCTCTGATCTCTCCTGGAAAATGCTACGTTGCAACTCTTAACTCTCTTTAGTTTGAATAAGAATTGGAGGAAACAAAAGAGGCAAAGAGGTAGGAATTGGGAATGAAAGAGCCACAGGCCTGTGGGCTACTCTGACCCAGATTCAGAGCTCTGTGTGGCCTGCAGGCCCGTGTCCAAGCTAGCACAATCGTACCTGATCCATTGTCAAACCGGCTTCAGTCAGCCTCCTTTGCACTAAGCAAAACAATGGCTCTTTTTTTACTCAGCCAAGAATCTAAACTCTGCCTGCCCAGTGCTGACATGAACTCTATGGCAACTAGCATTTTGTCCTCATTTGTTGCTCCTGTGTCACTTCAGTTGTCTCATGTCCATAAATTACCATATTTTGTCATGCTTTTCACAGTGATCTGAATCACTCTCTTGGCCTCATCTCTCGGGTCTCCATTTCGGTGTTCAGTAAAATCACCCAATGATACCTTTGCTCAGTCGTACCTATCCTGACTGACACACACTGTCCCTGCCGGTTACGTACTCTTGATGCCTCACAAAAACTACATATCAATCACCATGTTACTTAGCCCTACTCCATCTCTACATCTCTACGTGTGTACGTCCGTCAGACCATCACGCCTTTCATCGAGGATGCACCTACAATACACTGATACAATCACAATAAACCGTACATCTCTGCACTACATGTTCACCTATTACTGGCTCCTCTGCATCGAATACCCTGCAGCAACATGTCAAACTTAAAAAACTGGTTACTCTTCATAAGTTTAAAGTTAGGCAAGACGGATTCTTTGACAAACAAGTTGACTGTTTTGCGCTACTCTATCCGCTTGTTCTCCTTTTCTGATATTCTATTACATTTTAATATTAATTTTCTAATATTTGTTAAATTGTGAGTATTTTTTATGGTTGTTATTAGCGTGCTGATGCCGCCTTGGCGAGGTCTCCTTGATAAAAGAGCCCTTTATCTCAGCAGGACTAACCTTGATAAACAAAGGTTAAATAAGATCATATTAATATAGTCACCCCGGTTACATAGTCATACCTCTTAAAGGTGCTCGTTAAGCCAACATGGGAACACAGGGCCAAATAATGGAGGAGTCCAAATCCCCACCCATCAAGTTATAACGTAGAGCACATTGTTTATCGTTCACACAGAGTTGTTCACTGTGTAATCCTCCACCGCATACGTTTCATTTACCTTATCTCAGCATCCCCAAATCTACCATCCGGTCACCCGTCAGATAATTGAATGCACTAACAAGCGGCCATTTTTTTGGAACATAAAATCTGTCTCATCCAAAACAAACAGGACCCCTTCGCACCGTGAGTCAATGATTACTCCCTGCAATATTTCTCAATCACTCAAGCTGAAATCCCATGGCGCACATATGCGCAGAGACGGGGAGGACTTAGAGAGAGGATAGAAGATAGATGGAGAGAGAGAGAGAGGGAGAGAGAGAAGGCAGAGATGAGTAGAGCGACGTGCATGCCTGACCTGCATGCCAAGTAGCCATCTTTGTAGCGACCCTCCCTTTCCTCACTCCCTGTCCTCCTTCCTCTCCAGTCCATGCATATTCCAAACACACACACACACACACACACACACACACACACACACAAGCACGCATGTGCATACAACCACGCACACGCTCATACACACACTTTGCACATATGCAAACACAAAGACTCTTCCTCACTAACACATACATTTACACGTATGTGCGTGGGCTTTCACACGCACACACACACACACACACACACACACACACACACACATTATACAATATATATATCCCCCTCCCCTTCAGTCAGATACTGCAGCATCACAACCACACCTGGACACCACCTGCTTGCTAGTTAACAAATACCCCCCCCCATCCCTAAACACACACACACACACACTCATACTCGCATTATGCAGAGAGGGAGGAGGAACATGAGTTGTGTGATCATCAGGTCTACCTGTCCCAGCTCTACGCACACTATGTAACCTCTACTGTACACACACACACGCGCACCTCCACATGATAACATGCAGGCACTCACACATACACAGGGTCAGGAGGTTTGCAGCACTCAGTCGTGTACAGCTATGTCATTAATCTCTCCCTTTCCTTTCTGTCTCTCCATCCTTCCCTGATCCCTTTCTCCCATGCAGCAGGAAAGGCATCATCTGTCGACACGGTCAAGGCAGCGCCACAGAGGATTTGAAACGTTGAAGCACCTTTCAGCTGAGAAAACGGATGCAAGGATCGGGGGTTAGAGCATTTACCGTTGCTACTTAAAGAGCCTGCCGGCCGACTGGTGCGTCCTCCCGCTCCGCACGCCTCCCTCTTCCTCCTCCCCCCACTCCATTTTCTCACTGCGGCTCTGTGTCTTTCCCGCGCCCCGAGGATCTGCTAGAATCCCCCCGCGCTGGTACCCGTAGTAGCGCCTAGCAGGCAGTTGGCGTCTCACTCTCTCTCCTCCCTCCACTCGCTAACCTCTCTCTCTATCGCTTGCTCTCTCGCTCTCGCTCCCTCTCTCGTGCCTTTCTCGCCCCGCGTCCCTGCCAAAAAAAAAACGCAGCAGCTCCAGCCTCTCTGTTTCGCTCCGACTTCTCCCTGTCGCTCTCTTTCTCCCACTGCTGTCGCCTCTCGCTCAGTACAGTGTGCGCCTCTCTCCCTCAAGCTCAGGCACTGCCAACCATATGATATCACTCAATTGCCTTATATGGGAATTGGTGGGTTGCCATAACGACAGCAGACTCCACCTGTTTCTCTCCCTCTCTCTCGGTTTACCTTTTTCTTGGGGGGGATTGATGGTCTGGCTAGGGTAAATACAGATGAAAACGAAGAAGGCTGAGATGTGTTCGATAGAAGTATTCCCACCAAGCTGATTGAGTGGAAGGGAGGAAAGAAAGAATATGGAGACAGGGGGATAGGGAGAGAGAGAGGGGGAGAGAGAGAGTGTGAGAGAGAGAGGAGGTGAAGCAGAAGAATCAAGCCACCCAGAGGAAGGCTTGAGCCGGCTTTTCTGTTTTGTCCAGCTGACTGTGACTGGTATCTCGTCATAACACTTGGTGACCGGTGGGAGGAAAAAGGGGGGAGGTGAGGAATTTGATAATACAAAGAATTGAACATTTCACGTCTGGAATTAATGATCTATCATTATTTTTAAAGATGCTCTACAGGATTCTTATATAATTTCAGCCTCTAGTAGTTAAAATGGCGCTGTGGAGCAGTGGTGGGTCACGGTCTTGTGGCCGCTGCAGTCAGTGCGTGTCAGTGCGGGCGGAGTCAATGGAATGACCTGGGCCCGCCCTGCAACCCCAACGCACCAATGAACATTCAGGTGAAGGCTGTCAATCAAGTCACAGGCTTGCAAGACGAACGCTTGGGGAAAAACAACATGCCCTGGTAAATGCACTGGTAAACTAGAGGGAGGTAAAACTGGCAAATGAGGTAAAACTGGGATGCAGTTCACAGATTATATAATGTAAGAACTACACTTTGACCATTCCAGGGCAAAACGAGAGGTTTAAAAAATGACATTCGCTAAGATCCTGTTCAGCCTCTTTAACCGCCTACCTCGAATCCCATTCTTCATTTTCATCTGCTGCTAGCTCTTTCTGATAATTATCACACGCTCAATTGGTCACCACTTAACTGGTAGTCTGGTCCATTCTGTGTAAGATCTCACAGGTACCTTGTCTAGAAATGTGTTGTGTTCCATATTGAGTTTGTTTTCAAGCACACCAAGTAATCTGATTTTGAGTATCCTGTGAGATATCCTGTTCGCAACAGGATAGGTTCATATCCCAAATGAGACCCCAATAACATATACTGGCGTGGATAATAAGGCCTAAATGATACAAGACCTTATCCCATTCAATGATGTTTACCTTCACAAGCTCAGTTTCCTTGCTATTATTTGAAATACTGTTTGTTAATGCATGCAGTAGATTTTGCTGATGGTAAAATGAAGATGCAAACTTCACCTCAACCAGGATGTGAGTTATTATCTAGAATATATTATGCATGTACAGTACAAACAGCGTCATTGTGTCAGCACTTACTACCAACTCGGTTTAGACACGTATTTTGCTAAGCTGCAAATGGATTCAATAATTTATTGTGTTTAGAATCAACTTGATCGCACGAAAATGCTCTGAAACTAGCTCCTCGGCCAAGTTTAGGAACAACCTACAATTCATTCAGTATTTTAATGGCACTGCATGCATTCCCTGACACACTGTCATAGACACACAGCTCATTAACTGTGGCTGTTGTTTTATTACCTATTTGCCTCCCAAGACAACTGTGTGATGATTTAATAGCATACTATATTTTTAAAGTTAAAGCAGAGGTGTCCAAAATGTGTCCCACTGGCAAAATCTGTTCCTACACAAATTTAATTTGGTCTGCCAACGTTTTTATAGAAGTTATAAGATATTCACCCTGTGGTTTATTTAAATAAATAAAGTATGGGTAAGAATGCATTTTGAGAGGCCTTGCTTATGGAAGACATATTAACAACATCTTAATGATACAAGACATGAAACCCCCAAGGACATAAAACATAGAAATACCTATGTTACTATGCTAAAAGGTTTTAAGCCTTTGTTTGTTGACACTCAGGTATGTAGGTATGTGCTATTTAAAGTCGATATACCTGTCGTCCACCGGCAGCAGAGCCCTGGGACAGGGACACGCTACAGGGGCTGTTGGAGAACTTGTTTTTCTGAAGGTCCATGAAGGCGTCTCGCTGACGCTCTATGTCAGCCTTGTGGATGCTGTTCAGGGCTTCCAGGCTCTTGGCGGCCACGGCATTGTGCCGACGGTCCAGCGAAGACGCCGTGAACCCCCCGTTGGTGTTGTCGGGGAAACGCCGGGCCCCGCGCCCACCGCCGGCAGCCAAGGTGTGGTAATCCCGCGGGAATTCGGCATCACCGGTAGAGATCATGGGACTCTTCCTCTTCTCCCGACCTGCAGGGGGTTGTCAGAGGTGGGGGGTGGAAGTTGGGAGAGAAGAGAAGAGACACAGCGGGGGAGATAGGGAGGGAAGGAAGTAGAGGTGAGGAACCTATACATGGACTTCATGGCATTATTTTTTGACAAGAATTAGTGATATATAACTATCCTGAAGTCATTCTTGCAAATGGGAAAATAATGAAATTATTCAAACTTTTGGGAAGCAATCTTCCTAGATGCATAGTTTCTAGAGCAAGATAAGTTAGTGGAAGGTCATCGCCAATATTGTGCAGCTAAAATTAGTGCAAAACCTTACAGCAGAGTAAGCCTCACAGCAAGACTTTATAGTCTTATACCAATAGGTTAATAGTAACTACCTAGAGCATGAGATATTGAGAAAGTGTTCACCTGAGGTGTACAGTAAGACCACTCTAGCACAGGACATGTGTACATTGATTTTGTTCCCAAGCAACCAGACACATTATGTGAACATCTACAAGACTCACCACTGCTCTTCCTCTCTCTCTTTCACTTTGTTTCTCTTGGCTCTCGCTCTGTAAACACTACTAATACTGAAGGCATAAGTTGCGGCGTATGAAAATGTACACGCGCTGAAGTCCACACATGAGCACACAGGTCTACACGCTCTAGTCTTGCCGCATATCTGCCAAAACTGCTGCAGCATCTTCCTCTGGTAAGGTGAATGGTAATGCGCCCCCTGGTGACCACGGACTCAAAGCATGGCCAACTTGGCGATAGGAGCAACAAGGGAAACTGGTATCCGCTACAGTAATTTAGAAGTTTGGTGTTTTAGTTGTAGTTCACAACTGGCGGATATCACATTATGTGGTGATAATATGATGTCTTCGAGGTCAAGAGTGTAAAATATAAGAAATGAGGAAACTATACATGCATGTGTTCATACTGTCTTCTTGAGCGAAGCAGATGAGACAGGAGTGATACCAACGAGCTGACACAGTCAGAACAATACCACCCTTATTAGTGACTTCATCAAGGAGGCTTCCCCAAATGTGTATAGTGTATAATGCATACACATCATTTATATAGAGAATGCGCATGACATGCTTTAAAATCGATCATTGCCCATTTGTTACTTGTTACAGTCTAAACTGTTTCTGTACAGTTGTGGACCCGTATTGTAAATCACATTGCTTATGGCCCTGTTGGCCTGACAGAGAAATCTATTCCTTATTGATCCATGCAGTTTAGCCCCCTTTTTGCGTATGAGACAATTAAGGGGCATTCAAGACCTTCAAGTCATTAGCCAACAGTAGAAACTTTCATGAAGTTTATGCAGATTGAGTATGTCCAAGATCAGCTTAATAACTATGTCCATTATGTCTAGAGTCCATTTAAGGCAAGATAAGCTGTGCTGTTGCAAATATGCACATGGATCCTTTTTAAAGGACAATTGTTTGTTTTTATTTTTAACCAAATTGCAAAGTTAACTTTTAAAAATGTTGCGGGAAGCCATTCATGTGTTTCATGAGTCTTGGTTTCTTTAAACCTGCTCAAAACATATACAGTACATATATATTTACATATGTATAATTTCAAGAACGCAGTGGTGTCGATTAATGTTTTTTTTTTGTTTGTTTGACAGATACATGGTTATTGCCTGGCAGCATCTGTTGCCAGTAATGTTTGTAGTGTCTATGGCCTGACTCTATCTGGCTGAGTCCAGTTTGGACTAGAAGGGTAGGAGGTGTTTGATTTGGTCACAGATGTAAATTTTCATATAGGAGAGGTGGGGCATTCCAATGTGTAGCCATGGTAGGCATGTGTTTAAAAAGGGAGAGAACATCTAGACTGGGGCCTGTCATTGTTATTTATGGGAGGCCTTGAGCAAACCCTTACAATGTGGAAAAATAAAGTATGAGGGACATAAGGATGCTATGTTTTGCCATGAAAAGGAATGGTGTAAAGCAACACCTGCTAGCAATTACTGTGTAGCTCTACTTAATAGGTCTACTTAACAATGACTATTATATTCTCTATTCCATTCTATTCATGACTAGTCTATTATGCTCTAGTGTAGCCTATTCAATCAGCCAGAGGCATGTACAGTACAGAGCAACTTCTGAAGATCTGAGGAACACAAATTAACAAATGATCATCAATGTGAACAAAACCTTGCTTACTTCCATGTTTCTGACATGTCATTATTGCTCCCAGTGATAGTTAATCACCTCCTCCCAGCTCGCTCCGAGCAACACCTCTGTTATTATAACTGAGCTAACCTAATAGCGCTACAGTGTACAGTTGATAAAATGCCCCTAAATGTTCTCGCTGCACTTTAACTGCTGAATATTTTATACATAGGGAGGTCATCATTTGTCAACTTCTCTCACTTTGCTCATATACTGTACATGTGCATGTGGTTCAATAATAATACAGTGTTTAAATGTGCACCTGCCATTAATACTAACGAGCACCGTGCAGTGACCGTTTTCATTCGCTAAATCATTCAATCTAGCCCACACTTACATATGCTCACCCTTAGCATAACCAGACATAATGTACTTCCTGGTCCCCACAAGTATAGTCATACAACACACGCGCACACACACACACACACACACATCCCTATGAAAGATCCCATGCTTGTCCAACTAGGAGATTCATTACTCTGTGTTTATTATAGGTGGGGGTGTG